>PVKN010001253.1:0-54659 GCA_004027915.1 Capromys pilorides | reverse complement strand
TACCCCATACAGACCAATTAATTTTTTAGAGAGTTGAGCCCATAGCCTAAGAAGCATGCAGTGTTCACAATTGATTTTTGCCTTGAAGAAGATAGCAAAGGAAGATAAAATATGAATGAAGAAACCATTTGGGAAGAAAAAGATCAATCAGAAATCTTGATGAACTTCTAATGCTGTAGTATTCTTATAAAAAGATGTGGGGAACTATGAAAAGAGACTGCTTGGACTCTTAGCACCTGACAGTAAGTTTTCTGGGGTCTAGAGCCGCAGCTACGGGCAGGAGTTTCCGTCTCTATCATTGCACTGAATAGAAGCCCTCTCCACCCCATGGTTAGGCGCAATGCTGGGATAATTACGTATTTCTTTACGAGAAATGTTCTGTGCATTGCCTTCCTGAAATTCTACCTCATCCCGCAGTTCATTGCTCTCCACCTCCCCTACCTACTCCAGTTCTCGTTTCTTGAGGCAGGGAGCGGCCCCGCAGCCTCCTCGCTGACCACATCTGTCTGAAAGAGACACGTTTCCAATCCTGAAAAGAGAGGAGGAGGAGAAACAGGCGGCCACGTTAAGGCGATATTTATCCTAATAGTACCTGGGCACCCCTGGCAGATGCTAAGCAGGAAGGTGACACGATCAATTTTGTCTTTTATAAAGCTTGCTGTGGCTGCACTGCGAATGGAGACTTCCGCAGTGTGTGAACAGAAGAGAAACAGCTTCGCTAAATTACCTGCATGTCTGCTGCACTCTATAAAAATACAGTTCTCGTTAATGCTTGAAGTTGACAGAAGAGAGTGAAGTGGTCTACTCTTACACACTTCCAACAGGGGAAAGGTTATGTGCATTGTATAATTTTGAAAAAGATATTGAACATAAAAGATGAAAAAGAATAGGTTGTCTGCGTGCTACAACCTAAGGGGAAAAAAACCTAAAATATTGACAATATAATGCAATACTGCATGAAAGAATCCTACTACACAATACACATGAATAAGAAAGTAATTATTTGTGCTTACAATTTCTTGGTTCACAATGTTAGAAATTGTTTGCAAAGAAAATTGCTTATCCAAGACACCTGATGAATCTGACAATTTTGAGTCTCCTTTTTTTCATAAATAAACCAAATTTAATAGACACTCTTTTTATTACATTGTACCTTCTTAAAGCATTGCAAGCTTTACATACTTTAATTCTCACCTCAGTCTCTAAAGCTGGTTACATGTCTCAGCTGACATCACCACACATACAAAACCTTTTCAAAATACGCAAACAGAGCTCCAGAGTTGGTCACACGCAGTTACCCTAGCAGCAGTGTGAGCTCTCTAACGCAGGCATCATTGTGTCGCCACAGAAGCTTTTCTCACGTGTTATGTAATACAAAGAATGGTGTTAAACACAGCAAGAGGAAAGCTTACGTGGCGGCGTGATGACGCCTGCCTGTATTACGTGAGTGAAGGAACAAACGCTCAACGAACAAACAGTAGGACGGTTAACAGGGCGGAGAATGCTGCCGGAAGAGGAAAGCCCCAGTTTCATCTTCTCAGCGCCACGGTCCTCAGAGTGCTGCTGTCCTTCTGCAGCTATTCAACAAACACAGCCCAAGTGCTGCTAGCCACAGCAGGGCTGTGTTTATAATTGTTTATAATTATACATATAAAATACATAAATGCAAAGCTCCGTTTATACATAAAACATGAAGAATTTACGCTGAATGCTTAAGCGATGGCAGCTGTGTCTAGAACTTACGCTTGTTGGACCTCACTGATGAGGTGGTTCCTAACTGGTACTTCTGATAATTCTTAAAAAGAAAAGGAAGAAGAGCTGGGGAAGTAGCCGGGTGGAATGAGTGTTTGCCTGGCAAGCGGAAGGTTCTGAGTTCAATCCCCAGTACCACCAAAAAAAAAAAAAAAAAGAAAGAAAGAAAAGGAAGAGGAAAAACAAAATACTTCTACCCAAAAGTATGCCGCCAACACCTAACAAAGATGTTCTTGTCCACACCATGACTCTAAGCCCTGGGGGAAAGTGTTTTTGAAGTAATGTTGATTTCAGAGTTCTTCTGCTAAAAGTAGGGAAAGGCTGTGAGCAACGGGACATTTGCAGTTAGACCTGAGGGTTCCATGGACAACCTCCCACCACTCTCACGACTACTGTGGCACGGAGGGTTTTGTATTGATAACGGCAACACACTTGCGCGTGATGCAAGGCTGTCTCCCTTCGCTTCGCTTGGATGTCTTGTTGTTGGAGGATATTTGGAAACATGATGGGGAAAGAAAAATGGAGAGGGGGGATTAGGATTGAAATTATAATGGCATCTGACTTTAGACAATAAAACACCATTCTGAATTTTATTAGAAAGCCATACGGCAGAAATGCTCCAGATGATGTTCTGTGGTTAAGTTTGCAATTTAGCCCTTTGTGTTTTCTGTCTGGAACCAAATTTTAGGAATTTCAAATAGGGACAGTCTCTTATCACATCTCTCTCCAAAAAAGTAGCTGCTTCTCACTCCCCAAGTGAGATAACCCGAATCAACGCTACCATCCTTTCTCTTACAACAAAGCAGCGAGCTAAGCCGGCACTTGGGTAGGGAATCGTATGTCACAAACCTCGTCACTGATCCACCTAGAGGTCCTTAGTCTACCACTAGGTTTCAGTTCTGAGTTACAAAGCACAGTGCGTTTTCTTTGAGAATAAGTGTTAGAAAATTGTATGAGATATAATTAAATAATATCACTAATGCCATATTTCTTGTCTATGAAAACTAAATAACTTATATGGGTCAATTCGGGGTTTTACATTGCATCACTGGAAAAAAAAACCCACTGGGTGAGTTTCAAACCTTGGTTTATAAGATGACTTTTGCTAATGCCTACATATACAATCAAAATAACATCATACTTTGTAAACTCGTCATTTATTTAACATCTCTGACTGTCCTCTTTAAAATAGTCTCTTCTGCTTTAGAATTTCATTATCCCCCTTCTTTTTTTCTCTTCAACCTTATGTCACAATTTAAAATAGTACATGTATTTATTTCTTTATTTCCTTTTCACTCTTCCCCTTAGAATTTCAATTTCAATGAAGCAAAAATCTTTGCCTTATCTGTCCATTATTGTGTTTTCAGTGTCTGAAACAGTGCCTGAAATATGTAAGCAGGTGTTTAACGTATTTTTTGTGGAATGAATTAATGAATTGGATCACATATATATGAATATATGTGTATTTCTTTTTTCTTGGGCAGATATAGCCCCATTTGCTCTAATTAGTATACTAATTAGTATCTCTAAGATACTGGTACTACAGGCAAGTGTGTGAGGGTGCATAATATAGTATCAATATCAGACTTTGGATTTGATGCTAGGAGCAGAGTGCTCACTCTTGCATTTTTGGAATGAGTATCCTGAACTGTGTTGCTAAATCTCTGAATCCTCATCTTGAAAATGAATAGGAGGGCCAGGGAGACAGCTCAGCAGAATAAGTGGTCCTGAATTTGATCCCAGTACAGAGAAAGAGAGAGAGAAAGAGGACAGGATAAATTGTACCTGTGACATCTATGCAAATGAGATGACAAATCAAAATCCCCGAGTAGCATACATGTCACATAATAAGGCTCCAATATTACCTGTCACAAAGATTAACACAGACTGACACCTATGCAAATGAATTGACGGTTTTCCAGGTGACACTGTTAGAAGCAACACCAGACAGGTAGAATGATATATAAGACAAACTAAAGAATCTGAAACCTAAGCTCAAATGTTTAAGCAATGAGACTTGAACTGCAATGAGAAGACTAGGGGAATTTTCAAAAGTCTCTGGCCTCTGGACACCCTGCAGTCCTGTTGGGCCTTTAGAATCTGTGCTGTGCTATGACTCTGCCCCTGAGGGGAGAGAGGTCCTGCGCCTCACTGGTTTGGGTGAGCCAGCTGACCTTAGCAAACTTACAATGTATTACTTAGATACCATATTTTCAGATCTTCAAGAGGACTAGAAACACAGCAACAAAGCCCAGTACTGGTAAACTTGGTTTACCAGAAACCGACTTTGCATTCCAAAGGTCCCTGTGCACAGTATTTCCCCAGCACTACTGTATAACAATTTACCGGGATATTTTATTACTGGATACACGTTCCTTTTTCAGGAAAGATAATATCTGTGAATTTTATGCTTGCTAATTATCATTCTTCAAGTTATCTTTGTGAAAATTGCAGGCATTTGAAAGAATATCTTCTATATCTCATTATTACAAAGTAACTTGACAATTTACCCTTAGTTTTTTGAGATCACGTCGGATCAATTTAGCTGAAGCAGAAAGGATACCCTACTGAATGAATAGGATTAAAAGCTTTGTAACTTTTTTAAAAATAGAATTATCTGACAGTAAACTCATATTTGAGTATGCTTACAAACAACAAAAAAAATTGTATATCTTCCTTAGATGGTACCATGACTGTCTTAATGACCACTAAAAATCATACTCTCCCAGCTCAGAAGTGTATGTCTTTTGACTACCAGATAATATTGAGGGCATGAATTTTCTTCTGGTTCTAGGAATTTATGATTTTGAAAAACTTAAAAATATTCACTAGCCGACCTTTTGACTAAGAGGTTGGTACATACATGGATATTTGTCTACTTTAAAACAATTGTTTCCATATTATCACAGGAAAGATGTTATGTTTATGCATATTTGTCTCCCCAAACCTTAGGCAATCATAGGGCAGACTTCTAGAGTTTGTAATTAACTCATAATGCCCTGGGATTATGGGTGTGAGTGCTGCTGGGATTATGGGTGTGAGTACTACTCTCAGCCTAGGGTGGATAACTTGAATGCAACTTAAGGGAGAGAGACTTCTCCTAGCCATTGTTGTTGCAATGCCTCCCTTTTGCTCTTGCTGTTTTGCCACCATGAACTGCTGCCCTCTGCCATGTGTCCGTCTGCCTTGGAGCCAGCCAAGTATAGACTGAAACCTCCAGTGAGCTAAATAAACCTTTCCTTCCTTAATTTTGGGTGATGGGCATTTGTCTCAGCAATGAGAGAAGAGTAACTGAGACAAGGGACAATGAACCTGGTGAGGCTTAATATCGCTTAATTATTCTGAAGAAATACATGAAACTGAGGAGGAGCCCACAACAGACAAACTAGCTTTGAAAAAAACATAGTCCATAGCAATACTTTTTCACCCCATCTGAATTTTTGGCTCTGCCTTGTATTTGGAGTGATCAACACCAAGCCCTTAAGATTACAGAACTCCCCTTAGGACTGAGCAAATATCCTATGTGAGGCTGAAGGGGGAGAGAGTGCCTTTCTGCTCTCAAAGGTCTTGGTGAGGCATGAAATATTTTAAAAATTAAAGAAAGTGCCTCTCTCTGAATGAGGAGTCAAGAACATTTTTGCCTCGTGATACTACATTTCTATGAGAAAATATCAGTAGCAAAGTCAAACCTAGAACTCTGGGCAAAATGGAGTACATTGTTTTTGTACTCCAAGGCTAACTGCTTCTAAGTATACTTCCAGAACTTTCCAAAGATGAAATGGAAACAGTCGAGATATATGAGTGGAAAGAAAAAGGAATTGTGGACACCAGACAGGTATGTCAACAGGGAATCTGATAAAGCCAAGGCATGCCTCCAGACTGAGAGCAAGGGGCGGCTGTCCATGAGCTGGTCCCGTTTGCAGGGCTCCTGGGCGTGGGATCTACTGAGACACCTGATTTCTGCTGATTTGGAGCCAGGGCCTCAGACAGAACTTCTCAGGAAATGAGGAGATGCCTGTGCTGGGGTAACACATCCACTCAATTGATCTGCCCTTTATCGTAAGATCCTGGCTTTAGTGAACTTGCACTAGTTATGAGTGTACCCTGTGCAATGGCAGGAAGCCACGCTGGAGACAAAACCAGCTGGCTGTGGGTCAGTGGAGTGAATCCTCTCCATATGGCTTATTAGGTTTGAGTCCTGGAACAGATTCACTGGAAAGTGTTTAATGTCACTAAAAAAAAAGCCAGGTTGCCTCTAATTTAGCTCCTCGCCAGTTTGTGTTTCCTAAACACTCGGGGGGCTCAGTCCTGTTTTCCTTCTACTCCTCACCTACTTCTCTCATTTCTCCCCCAGGACACCAGGCCTCTACTCATGCCCATTGTCGCTGTCATCATTGCAGTCATTGTCAACTGGTGACTTCCTTCTTAACTTACTGAGAAAACAGAGACAAGCTGATCACGATAACTCAGAGCTTCATGCCTGGAACCTAAAGCTGACCTGCAGCCGTGATCCCCCCACCCACTTCGTTCCATGTGTGCCCCTTCTCCTGTGTGCCCCTTCTCCAGTGTGCCCCTTCCCCTGTGTGCCCCTTCTCCTGTGTGCCCCTTCTCCTGTGTGCTCCTGTGTTCACTGACTTACCTGATTCACATCAATTGAACATTTCTACTCTCAAGACACTGCTAGGTGCTGCAAATGGATCGATTCCGGCTGACAGGGAGAGAGACACAGCCCCTCTGTGTGTCCTTTTACCTCTGTAAGCACTGTGTCTCAACACTGAGTCTTGCTCTTGTGCCTACTAATTATTGCTTCCTCTTCACTAGTCCCTTATCATCAAGATGTAAGGGCCCAGCTTCCTTCCATCTTAAATAAGGCCAACAAAACACCAACATGCCTCATCTATGTGTCCAACCTTCAAGAGGGACTCGGAGGACAAATCAGAGCTATCCAGCCAGGGCACAAGATTTGAAAACTGGCATGAGACAAGCAAAACAACCAGGCATGGTGACTCACACCTATAATCACAGCACTCTGGGAGGTGAAGGCAGGAGGATCGCAAGTTCAAGCCCAGCCTGGGCAACTTACTGATTCAGCAAGGTGCATTCAGAACAGAGATAAATAAATAAAATAATAAAAGTTTAGGGATGTAGTTTGGTATGAAGACCTTGGGTCTATTCCATTGCGCCGGTCTCAGCCTATGATGGTTGACAAAGTTTTTTAATACAATTAAAAAATAAAAGAGAGAGAACACAAGAGAGAGAAGATAGAGCATGACCTACCTGGAGAACTTGTGAAGCTTCTATGACGTCTGTAGGAGATGCCATCTGAGACAGGAACCAGGCTTGCCATGCCTAGGAGTATATCCTAATCACCAATAGATGGCAATAGAGAGCCACTGATGGATTCTAAGGGAATGAGTGATGTCACTAGGTAGTACCATGAAAAGTTCTAGCAGCCAGGAATGGTGGTGCAAGCCTGTAATGCCAGACTTGGCAGGATATTGGCGTGAGCAAGGCCAGCTTGGGCAGCATAATGAGACCTCGTCTCAACAAAAAGTCCTCCCTCAAAGTCCTAGCTGTCATATGGGCATAGAAGAAAGGCGAGTGGGGCCACGAAGACTAGGATAATCCTCCGAGAAACACAAAGGAAGATCTACCCAGGGCAGCAGAAGGCAGAAGTGGAGGCCAAGCTAAGAGGCTTTGACACTGACAAGCTGTGCAGTGGGCTGCAGTGAAGGGACAAAGGGCATGCCCAGGCACCTGATGGTGCTGTCACACCTTAGAGGAGCTGGGCCAGCAGTGCCATTTTGTCACATGGATCTGAAATGCTCTTGAGTTGTCCAGGTAGTTTCCAGCAAGCAGGTGGTTCCAAGTGTGTAGCTACAGTTGTGGCCCAGGTTCCCAGGAAGCAGGCCGGGACTCATGTACAAGTAGCTCATGGCAGAAGTGTTCAGGGACGGAGAGGGGTTGACCAGGAGAGGGAAGCGTGGGAGCCATGACAGATGGAGTGGCTTGAACAATGGCATTGTAACATCTCCCATTTCTGGAGGCCAGAAGTTAGAGGTCAAGGGTTGATTCCCTCTGAAGGTCAAGACAGAGAATCTTCCTGAGCCTCCCCCCGCTGCTGGTGGCTTTGTGGCCAATTCTGACATTCCTGGGCTAGTCTCGATCACTCTGTCTCTGGCCTTCATGTGACCTTCTCTCTGGCTATGTCTCTCATTTTTCATGTTAATACCTTCTAAGGACACCCAGCCATATTGACCAGGGCTCTACACACCCCAGTGGAATTCTTTTTGGGATGGAACACAGCCTTGCCCATGCCAGCAAAGTGCTCTACCACTGAGCTACATCCCCAACCCGGATATCATCTTAATTTAACAAATTATATTGGCGACAACCTTATTTCCAAATGAGGTCACATTCTGAGATATAGGAGGTTAGGACTTTAGCATATAAATTTGGAGTGAAGGAATACAATTCAAAAAAAGGCAAAGGTGAGCACTAAGTACCAGGCTGGGCATGGGGCAGCTTCAGCCTCCCCCTTCAGGGAACGTATGAGTGGGAGAAATACCTCACAGTCCCCGCGCCACCCCAACTTGGCCTTCATGGCTCTGTGCCACCTACGGCTAATGGCCACACAGCTATGGAGGGAACTACCAGCATTTTCAGAGCTGTATGTCTTCTTGTGATTAAAAACACATCAAAACCATTTTTAAGGACCCAATGAGTTGGAGAAGAAGCACCCATTAACCACTGTGGTAGCCTTGAGGATAGAGGGTTGGTTGTCCTTGATAACACCTACAGCCAAAGACCCACATTCTAGAAGCTCAGAGGACAGGAAAGACCCATGAAGGAGGAGGAGAGGTAGATAGAAGAGCCAAGAATACAAGTGAGAAGGACAGAAAACCTGGGGGCCTGAGTTCTTGTAGAACCCCAATGCAAAACTCAAGACAGCTGGCCAGCCAGACAAAGTCAGAGATTAAGGGAGACGTTGGCAGTGAGGATTAAAAACATCTAAGCTGATATTGAACATCTGGCTGCTAAGTTTCCAGAATTGAGATGCAGAAAACAAAGACTCTTATTCCACTGCACCAGTCTCAGCCTATGATGGTTGACACAGTTGGAAAGTTCGCCTTTTCCAAGGTCTAGATTTTGCCTGCTAGGGAGTTTGCATCATAAACACAGATAAACACTCTGGTGGTGACTGAAACTTGAGTCATATCAAAAATAATAATAAATTTAACACAAAAACCTCTGACTTGAAAACAAATCTAAGAAATCTAATTGATGTCTGAACACATTCCTCACTGCCCCTGGCCTGATCAGATTTCCAATCAAACCACAAAATCAGGTAAAATATTTTCTGTCTATATTTTTTTAAAACACTCTTCAAAGCTAGAATCATCTAGGACACCATAGATGGAAGAACCAACCAACATTATTTTTCCTTTTTTTTTCATAAAAGAAATCATGTTTGTCAGAATGACTCCTTCAGTCAATAGCTACTCCAGGAGCACCTTCCTTTCCTCACCCAACCAAGACTGAAACTGGGAAACCAGGGTGCTCCAGCTCCAGAGGCAGTGCTGAAGGATGGACTGGTGGAAACACATCCCGCGTCACATATAGGATCTTCGAGTCTCACCTTACTATGACCAAGTATAGACTGCACCCTGGAGACAGTGCGGAAGGGCACAGGGGTAGGGAACAGCTGGCTGACAATCCAAATAATATGCTCTTACTGAAGGGCCACCTTCCTGGCTTTTAGATCCAATAAAGAAGACAGACAGCCGAAATACTGCAGGCCATTACTATTTATGGATTTCCTCATCAAGTTGCTAAGGAAGTTACAGAAACAGATGGACAATACCACTTAGGAGATGAAATCTGAAGAGTTCCTGAGGTTATGGGGTCCCATTTTCATCCCTCCCTCTCGCCATCTGGACTTTGATGTGGGCTGTGACAAAAATACCACTACTTTACTGCAGGACTGCAGATTTAAAATATGGCAGTTTCATGGAGCCGCGTTGAAGACATCTCTCCGCTATTGTCTTTGATGTCTGGCAAGCTTCCTTGGAATCTCTTCATGGTACCTGGAAAACAAGTATTTTGAAAGGAATAGAAGAAAGTACGAGTTGAAAAACAAGCGGCTGACATCTATCTACTCCAAGTTCTAGGCTCCACTCTATTGCCTGCTACCTTATTTGATTTTCATAATACTGAATTGATGGCCAGAAAGGTATCCTCAAGGAACCAAGTCACTAGTCTGGGAGAGGAAGCAAAAATGAAGGAAAGGAACATGATAACAAAAACAGCATGCAACCATAGAAGTCATTCATTCATTTATTCACTTCACAAAAGGCTATGTTCCAAGCCTGTTTTAGGTGCTACAGAAACAATGGTGAGGACCTTATATTCTACCAGGAGAAGAGAGAGCCCATGAAAATTGGAGCATAGAAAAAGGTGGTAAGAACTTAGGTGGTGTTATTGTTGGTGTGTATTTGTCCTCCCAAAGCCTCATGCAGGGATGGGGCAGACCTCTAGGGCTTGTAATTAACTCATGATCCATTGGGATTATGGGTCTGAATACTGCTGGGACTACAGCTGTGATTGCTAAACCCAGCCTGGGGCAGATAAGGAGGGGGAAAACTTGCTCGCTGTAGCCACTGTTGCTGTTGCTCCTCCATTTTGCTCTCTGCCACCGCCGTGAGCTGCTGATCTCTGCCATGTGCCTCTCTGCCTTGAAGCCAGCTGAGTATGGACTGAAGCCTCCAGGAACTGTGAACTAAACAAACCTTTCCTTCCTTCACTTTGGATGTTGGGTATTTGTCCCAGCAATGAGAGAAGAGTAACTGAGACAGGTGGTGTTTAGTGCACTGGAGAACGTGAATGAGTATCACCGCTGGTTTGATGCAAAATGAAATGCCATGAAGGGAGATAGGAAGAAGTGACCTATGGCCGGACCATGAATAGGGAGCTGCCTAAGGAAGAGACCTTAACTCTGGACTCGCAGGGTGAGAGAAAGTTAAATGAAGACAGCACTCCTTCACCATGTAGGCAGCACTTATTGAGCACCTACTCCCAGGATTCTGTCAATAACTCAGGCTATGTCTAGTGAATGAATGTTAACGTGATGCCTCATTGGTGCTCAGTAAGCTACCGCTTGTTCTCATCCATGGACCAGGCCAGGTCCAAGTGCTTGGTATAGTTTACCCTTCATTTAGAGGTAAAGAAACTGACATGGGGGAGAGAAAGTAACTCTTCCAAAGTCAAAAAGTCAGCGATGGAGCTGAGATCTGAACCCAGGGAGTTCAGCTCCACAACTCGGACTTTTCAGACACTACTTTGAAATGTGGCGTGAAGGCGCAGGTTGCTATCAGGGTGTCGGATACTGCTTGGCGTGTCTCAGGGACTTGGCACAGTGCCAGATTTAGTACCGGTCACGCAATATGAAGATCTGAGTTCATCAGGGACTAGATTTACTTTGCTGCCCCAAATAACTAGGAGAAATGGAAAAAGTATATAAAAGAATGGTTTTTAGATAATAAACAAAGGCAGCATGGAAAAGTAATTTCTGGGAAAAGGAGAGCCAGTGAGGTGAGCCAGGAGCACCCTCCTGCAAGGCTGGGAACAAGGATCCAAGCTGCACTGCAGGAAGCGAGGCCCCAGCAGAGCCTACCGGGCTCCCTGAGTTGGGAAGACTGTGAAAGCAAAGGGAGGCCAAGTAAAGGGAGGAAGAATCTCTGGGCAAATGTCTGGAAGCTAAGGCAGGAGGATCCCAAGTTCAAGCCCAGCCTGGGAAACTTAGTGACTTAGAGAGACCCTGTCTCAAAACAAAGAAAAGGGAGCTGGAAGTATAACTCAGCAGGAAGGCTCTGATGGAAAACCAAAAAAAAAAAAAAAAAATGGAGGTCAAGATGGCTGTCTCGAGAATCTGTAATGAAAATCTGTGTGCTGCTATAACAAGAAACATATCGCTCTCTGTCCCACTTGTGACATAGTGCTCCTGAAACCCTTGTAGAAAGAGACATTAGAATATTTTGTTCCAATATTTGGTCTTTGATTTCTGTTCTTGACCCAGACTTCTTTGATCACTTAGAGTTTCCTGGGGGTGGGGGGGAGCATCTTTTCTTATTCCCAGGAGACTCTGGGCTCCTGGGTAGCTTTGAGGCAGACACTGAGTGCCAAGAGAAGGAGCCACATGAGGAGTGGAATTCTGAGTGCTCCTCTCTGATGCCTGGGTTGCTAACTGGAGCTGATGGCTGAGTTGTCACCAACTGGCAATGAGGTGAGCACACACATCTACATAAGGAGTCCCCTGTAAGGACGGGGCACAGGCGAACTGAGCCTGCGGAGGGTCCTGGAGGGAAGCGCCCCACACACCATGAAGGCACGGAAGCTTCCTCTTCTTTCCCCACAGCCTGGACGCTGAAACACTCCCACCTGGCTGGTCACCTAAACCTTTGCAATACCTTTATAGTGAACAGATAAATTTAAATGAATTGTCATCTGAGGGAGAAGCACAGGTCCCGCTCTGGAGCTGGCCACTAGCATCTGGAGTCGGGATGGTCTTACAGGACTGAACCCCAACCTGTGAGGTCTGGCCTGCCTCTGATAAAAAAAAAAAAAGAGAGAGAGAGAGACAGAGAGACAGAGAAAGAGAAAGGGAGGTAAAGAGAGAGAGAGAGAGAGAGAGAGAGAGAGAGAGAGAGAGAGTTTTGTAGAGGAATCCCCTAGCATTTTTGTTTTACTGATCGGCACACTCACACAGGTGAAAGAATCTCTGGGCAGGACTTTGTGGAATAATCCCAGGAGCTCAGGAAGAGCCTGGTATAGTTTATACCCACTAACCTGAGTGGAAAAACCTCCCACATGGAGCACTGCATAGTCCTAAGAAGGACCCTGGTTCATAGCAAGACCGAGTAAATCAATACGTACTATATTAACTCCCCTTCCTAGCATACTGAGGAGGATTTCAAAGAATCCAGCCGTTCCTAAGCGGTATGACTGCATCCTAGAACAAAACCCAAGAATGTCTAGAGCATTTTTAAATTATGTGGTATTCAGTAATGTAAAATGTATTATGTTAAGCCTTTAACAAAACAAACCATCAGATATGTAAAGTAAGAAAATATAGTCCATCTGCAGAAGGAAAACAAATCAATCATGGCATGTGGGTGTTAAGTGAGCATCTATCATACTGTATATGCTGAAAAGTTGCACCTCATAGGATCAAAAAGTGCACATGATAGAGAAATGAAAGGTATAAAAAGATCCAAAAGGATCTTTGATGAAATGTGTATTATCTGAAAAGAAAAACATACAGAGTGGGACTAATAGCAGATTAGAACCTGGAGAAGTAACTATTAATGAACTCAAAGAGGAAACTGTAGAAGCTGCAGGAAACAGATAGAGGGAAAAATATTCTGAGAACATAAACCCCAGGTGCCAGTGGGTGCAGGACAATGTAAAGCAATGTCACATATACATAACTGGAGCACAAGGAAGAGAGGAGAGGGGAAGAGAGGAGGGGAAGGAAGGGAGGAGAGGGCAGGGGAGGAGAGCAGAGAGAACCGCTACGTGCTGCCCAGTGTCCTCCGAAGTGCATTGGTTTATGTACCTGCCCTGATTCCTGTGGGTGTCACGACGCTTGGAGCTAGGCCTGTACAGAGGGAAAAAGTTAAAACAATGATACGAGGCTGGGCTTTCACCTTATGAGCAGTTTCCTCACAAGGAAAAGAAGTACTTTTCAGCGACACTGGCAGAAGGGAGGCCATGTGGAAACCCAGGGAGAAGACAGCCATTGAGAAGCAAGGAGAGGCCCCAACGCGACACCCTCCAGATCTCAGACTTCCCGTTCGAGAGCTGTAAGGGAGTAACTGTGTGTTGTTTAAGCCACGGAGCCCGGTGCGTGTCACGGCAGACTTAGCAAATGAGTGCAGGGAAGAAATCAGAACTAAATGTTTAAAGACAGTCCAACTGAAAAGAGATGCCAAAGTTTCTACACATCCTGTAGATTCAAGAATCACAGTAGTGCCTGCTTAGTCAGGTTCAGCAACTGGGGTGCCTGCCTGACGGCCCCACCCCTGATGCAGGCTGAGAGGGCAACCAAGAGTACACGTGGTGGCGCATACCTGTGATCGCAGTGCTTGGGAGGCTGAGAACAGGAGGATCACTGTGAGTCCAATCTGTGTACTGAGATCCTGTAGACTCTGCAGTAAATACATTTTAAAAAAAGAAAAATTGTAGTAAATCCCAAGCTGAAAAACAGAAAGAAAACTACCCCTGGGTACAATGACAAACAGATTGCTAAAATCAGTGGTAAAGAAATCTTAAAAGTACCCAATGGTTTCACTTCTGGTCAAGATGGAGTCACAGAGACTGGGTTTACCTTCTCCTCTGAAACAGCTGGGAAGTGGGGCAAAACCCAGGAAACAGCGGTCTGCCTCAGGCAGTGAAAGGCCTCGGTCCCTTTGCAACAGCGCGGGTACACGAGCCACAGAACTGCCCACCCTGCTGCCCTGAGAGCCCCTGCAGGCCACTGTGAAGGAGCCCACGGACCCCAGCCTGGGGAGGCAGAAAGGCCCCAAGCCAGGCAGAAGCACAGAGGATGAAGCCGGGTAGCCCACCGAGGCTGCAAACCCACCCACGAATCAAAGCCAGCAATTGTATAAAGAACCATGAGATAGCAAACCAGTGGGCTTTCTCCCAGGAGTGACAGGGGCGGACTGACTGAGAACTACTGAAGCTGCCCCCTGCCCAAATGCACCGACGAGAACCGAAGGCAAGGAAGTACTTCATTCCCAGAAGTGGCAGGGAGCGGATCCGGGGCCCAAGTCCCCGCTCATCTTATTTATTCTATAAATTATTCTTGAAGATTCAGATGAAAAAAAACTAAAAACAGAAGAATAAGGCGCAGCTCTGCCAGGGCGCCCACCCAAGAATCCATGCTGCTGCCTCCGCCCAGCCTCCACTCTGCCCCCACCTGGCCTCGCTCAGGGGCCGCTGGCCCTCACAGAGGTGCATGCCCCACTGGGGACAGGCATGTTTCCGAGGGCCTGTCACATTCCGGTGCCCGTCACCCCTCCCTGCTCCTCCTACCCTTCCCATACCCTCCACTTCCTCCTTTAAACCCAGGTTTCCAGCTCTAGTGTTGCCACACTCGGATGCCCCAGCCCATCCTGGGCTCCTAGGCCTGTGGTGTTGCTGGCCTACATTGTTTTGTGTTTATCTATTTTGTTCCTTTGTTCTTTCGGGGCCGGTCATCCCCAGGCAGCGGACTCTCTTAGAAACGCCATAAGGCGCGTGGAGCACTTCTTCCTGAGTTCTGTGTCCCCTGCCAAGGCCCCAAGCTAGCTACCTTTACTTCTGGAGCTCTGTGCTAGAACTTGGGCCTTCCCAGCTCAACTGAGCTCATTGTCTGATCTGTGTGGCGCTGTGCTGGGTGATACAGACATGGAAGCCATTATGATGAGAGCCTCATCCTGGGGGACTCACAGAACAGTGCGGGTGGGGCAGGCCCAGGAGGCAATAGTGACTCACAGGCAGTGAGTATAGGGACAGACACATACAAAAGGCACAGTCCAGGTCCCAGGCAGAGCGCAGGGTTGGAGGAGGTGGAGAAGAGAGCCGTACATCTGGTCAGGCCAAGGCAGCCTGGGATGGAACCAAAGTTTGGAGATGAGGAGAGAGACGACCTGGGAGTTCTGTGTGCAGAGGGACCCATGAGTCTGGGTGTTGTGAGGAGATGCAGCGGGACCAGGGCCGAGGGTTGTCAGGGTCCAGACAAGAGAGCTGCAAGAATCAGAGAAGCCAGGAGCCAGGCGAAATGTCAGAGAAGAGAGGCCATGCTTGACCCCAATACAGGAAGTAAAGTGGGGCAAGTGGCATGAGCTAGGCTTAGGTGACCTGTCAGGCCCGGGTCTGATGGCCTGGTCCCTGCACTCATCAGGTGCTGAGCATCGATACAATCTCCACTTACAGACAGGGAACCTGGGGCAAGTCACTCACCAAAGCCCAAGTGTTCTCAGGAAGTCGGACTCCAACACCCAACTGTGTGTAACCCTTTTGCTAGTCTTAGCCCAGAAATACAGGACTTTAGTTCCTAGACTACCTGCAAATAGCACTAGGCCTCTCAGAGGGAGCAACAGGGGAAAAAACACAACAAAGGAGCCAAACCACACTCAAAACACCAAGGAAGGGTATGTGCTGTGGTTTGAACAGTCTGTCCCCTCTGAAACTCAGGTCAGCATGTGTGCTCCATGTAACAACGTGAAGAGCTAATCAGGGGCCAGGTAGGTGGTGCACACCTGTAATCACAGCGCTCTGGGAGACTGAGGTAGGAGGAACACAAGTTGGACCCCAGTCTGGACAATGAAACAAGACCACCCGCTCAAAATAATGAGTGAAAAGTGGCTGGGGATGTGGCTCAGTAGGATACCCGAGGTCCAATCCCAGAACAGTGTGGGGGAGGTGCTAGGTTCTTAAGGAGGATCAGTGCTTTTCTCCCTGGAGCGAGCTGCTATCGCGAGAGCAGGATGTGATGGGGAAAGCCGCCCTCACGTTTCTTCCCTTCCACAGCCAGCACTCGACTCCCTGCTCTCTGCCAAGACTGGAAGCAGCGTGAGGCCCACCCAGAAGCCACGCAGATGTCACTGCCACACTCTTTGGAGCCTGCAGAATCTTGAGCCAAAATAAACTTCTTTTCTTTAAAAGCCAGAGTCTCAGATATTCTGTGTTCACAACAGAAAATGAAATAAGCCAAAAGTCCTCCTAGAAAAACAGCCAGAAATGTATACTTGTCTTAATCAGTGGAATAGCTGTGGTACTGTCTGTAACTTACCATGATGTGGGAATTTATGATCGATTCAGAGAGTGCTGCTAAACCTGCCTCTGAAAACTGCCTCTTCTGCTGCTGAAGGCACAGAGTGCTCAGACTTTTTGGACCATGAAGGACTCTGTGAGTTCCAAAGCCCAGCAATATAAAGTGCAGCTCTGGACGCATGTGGTCACTCAAACCTTTTGACCACCAACATCATTTTTTTTTTCCTGGACTGGGGTTTGAACTCATGACCTTGCACTTGCCAGGCAGGCACTTGTGCCATGGAGCTATCTCCCCAGCCCCTTGACCACCGACATCTTGAGGGTTGGAGCTAACATCTTTTTGTTCACTGACTGAGGCAAAGGCAAAATTGCTTAGCATGGCATTAGAGAACACCCACAGCTAGCTTTCCTGTACCCCCAACACTCCCCTCTGCTCCAGCCCAAATGAACCACCGTCTTTCGATCCTGTCCTCCCCACTCCCGAGGTGGGAGCGGTGCCACACTGCCTTGGCCTGGCTCTGACCATCTCGCCCTGCACCCCCAGCCATCTGATCAAACGACCCCCCCCCACCTCCCTCCAAGGCTCAATGGAAGGACAACCTGGCCGTTTCTACGAGAAGCAGCCTCTTCTGGGGCATTCAGAGCTTCCTGGTATCACTTTTTTCCTGCCCCTTCCACCACACTTGTCCCCTACGAGGGGAGAACAAGGTCATGAACATGTACCAGACGCTGCCCAGCGGCCTGGACAGGGCCTCCCATAGACGAGGGACACAGTAAATGTGCGCCTGCCTCCAGCTCCCGTCGATCTGCTTATTGTGGGAAGATCCGCCATCGCCCCACCTCATGCCTCCTCCAGAACATAAAGCCTCGCCCGGGACATTCTTTGCAGTCTTTGACCCCTCCCCCCAGCCACACTGTAAATCACCAGGTTTTCTTTGTTGTCATCCCTGAACTTTGGAGAACAGCTGGCACCCACGCTCGGCACAACGATTCTCAGCAGACCAAGACCCCGGGAACAAGAGGGCTCACTGTCGCACGGGGGAGTGTGCTCCTCAGGAGGTGGCCTGGCTCCTCCTACACAGAGCTCCAGAACACAGGCTGAGGTGGAGCAGCCCCCACGTGCTTTAGTTCTATTCATCAACCTTGTCCTGTCCAGGCGAAACAATCTCCGCTTTCAGAGGACTATCTTCAGTCTACTATGGCATTTTCAAGATGAAACAGACGACAGCATTCTTATAAATGTCTAAGATAAGCTTTACTATATATTAAATTGCGTGGGAGAGAGAGCAAGACAGGGACAGAGAGAGAAGGGAGAGAGGAGAGGAAGAAGGGCGAGTTCTTTCTAAGATCAGATTACAGTATAAAACTACAAGTTTAAACTCTAATGAACATAAGGTAAGCATTTGGAAAGCCCCTGAAGTCCTTGGAATAGCGCTTCAGCCGCTGAGGCCCCTGTCGTTTTAGCTCAGGAAACTGATCAAAGACCACAGCTCCGCCTTTCTGCGGTTCCCTCAGTCTGGCCCCCAAGCAGCAGATGTTGAGTGAGACACAGCAGTGTCCCCTGCAGCGCGGGAGCTTGACAGTGCTGGCTTCCTAGAGTTATTCCAGGGTCCTTAGGCTGCTGGAGATTGCTCTGCGCCTAGATCAAGCTCTGAACCCTGGGCTTTGGTTTCGCGTTTGTGCCGACGTCCGTTAACTTGAACGTGCACGGATGCACAGACGCTGCACGCACATGCGTGGGGGGGGGGGGGGACCCGCAAAGTCCGGGGCGTGTCCAGGACGAGGCTTGCCTGCAGCTCCTCTGCAAGCCGAGCTGCTGGGACGCAGCTTTGGGGGCAAAGCTAACGAAAAAATAAATTTCGTTCTCTGTTATTCCAGAAGGTGGCGCTGTGGACCGCGCTCTGCAGCGCGCTCTGAAGGTGATTGCGACATTTTGAAGGCCCTCCCAACCCCCTAAAGTTTCTCCAGAGCTTGGAATTAGTCAGTCTCCCGTGACACAGCGTCCTCTTCTCTGCCACTTTACAGACATTATAAATCCACGACTTGGCTGTAAAGGAATCATAAAATACACGAAATCTATCTGGTAGTACTCATTCAGTCACCGTTCCAAGAGGCATTCCCCTACAGCAGGCCCACCTCTGTAGGTGGCCCTGGGCTTCGGAAAGCAGGCAAAGCGGGCGACGCAGTCCCATCTGCGCTCACCCAGAGCTGTCTAAGCAGCAGCTGAACAAGACAGCTGCACCTAGGGCTGCTCTGGTCAGTCAGTTGTTAACAGATGCTCAGAATTTTAAGAGGCAGCTTCAGAGGCCCGGTTGAGAAAAGCTTCTGAGAGGAGGAGGTGGTGCGGGAGAAGAGGCCCAAGTGATTCTGACTAGGTGGCCTGACCTCACATGCGCCACGTTGGACCACGGGGAGCTTGCCCTGCCCTGGGGTGGGGTGGACTGAACGGAGGAGCTGCTGGTTAACCAGGATGGGGCAGGTCACATAAGGGCCTCGAGAGCTCATCTAGGGGACGATTCCGCAGCTGCCCGGAAAGAGCTTGTGCTACTCCAGAGAGCAAAACTGTGTCAAGGTCTTGACTGTGGCCCCTCCAGGAGCAGGAAGCAGAGACTCAGGTGACAGAGCAAAGCTGCCCTCTTCTGGCCTTGGGTTTGCTTGCTGCCTGTCTGCTCTTGGCTCTGGAACTTGTCAAGAACCTTAAAGGGAAAGTGAGCTGGCTCTCAAGCTGCCAGAGGCTCTGTTACTCTCTCAGACCAGGTGGAGGTGGGCTTCCCTGAGACGCTGCTCAGACTTGCAGGATCTAGATCTGGGACAGTGGTGCTCCCAGGAGGGGGCCCTCTCTGGGAGATCCTTAGCATTTGTTCTAACTTTCAAGACCATAGTTCTCTTTCACTTTACTTTTAATCATGAAAAACTGAAACATACACAAAGTATAAAGAATGGTAAAGCGAAAGTCAAAGTTCCACATCACCCCACTTCAGACTTATCAGTAAGTTGCCAAACTCATGGCATCTCTCTTCACAGCCTTGGGGCTAAAATCCGGCCATTGGCCAGGCTGTATGCTGAAAGCTCCATTGGAGAATCTGTTCTCTTTTAGCTTCTTGAATCTTCCCACTTTTCCTGGGTTCATGACCTCTTCAAGTCCCCTGAACTCTTGCTGTCACCATCACTTCCTCTACTGCCCACTGTGCTTCCTGCCTTCCCTTTGTGAGAGCCCTTGTGGTTACACTGGGTGCTTCCAGATAGTTCAAGATAATCCCCTATCTCAATGTGCTTAACTGAGTCACATCTGGAAAGCCCCTTTTGCTGTATAGAGAGGCAATCATAGAGTTCTGGAGGTGAGGGTGTGGGCATATTTCAGGGAGCATTTCTATGCCTATCACTGGGGAAGAAAGATCTGCTGGACACTCATCCTTGTGAACAACGTTAGGACCATCTCTCCTCTGAAGGTCTTCCTGAGTGGCCAGGGGGTAGTGACCTACACTGTGCTCCAAGAAATCCAGAGCTGGCCCTTCTTTCAGAAGAGACTTGGAAGTCCAAACCCAGTAACATATAGCGCTTTTTCTCCTGTGTAGGGAGGTTTCTTAAAACTGTGAGTATCTATTCATAGCTATTGGTCATCAATAAAGCACGGTCTTAGATTGGAGCCTCCCCTGTTGGTGTGGCTGAGTGGATGCTATGGAAATGTGTTGTTCCCTTCCCTGAGGTGGGGGCCTCTGTGACTTCTCAGACCAGGTCTGTGCCTTAAGACTAGTGACTTCCACTTTCTGAGCACTGAGGCTGGACATCAAGTCCAACTACTTTGCTAGAAGGAACAAGGGGATTCAAGAAGAAAAAGGGCAAAGATGACGTGGGGTTCCAACTGTCCCTGGCAAGTGTGTGAGCCAGCTGACCAAGCCACCAGACCAGCTGTCACCCAATGCTGCCAACAGACCCACAGGGAGCAGAATACCCACAACAGTCCTACCTAATTTCCTGATCCATGAGTGCACTATAAGTAAGGGTTGTAGTAAGAAGTCTCTGTTTTGTAGGGCAATTAGCAGGGCAGCCATAGGGAGCAGGAACTGACTATGGAAATGGTGGTGTGCACTTGGTCTTTTTCAAGAGTCTGGAGGTAGAAACTGCAGGCATATCACACACAAATTCCAATCAGTCTCTGTTATGAGTTGTCCCCCTAAGACTCTTCAGTGCTTTGGCCCAGGGCAGCTGTGTTCAGACTGGAGAGGAGATTTATCATGAGGAGACCAACCTCCTCAATGCCTTCATGAGTTCCCAGCTGGAAGGGCTATGAAGAGGTAGGCCCCAGGAAGCAGGAAGTAGGCTGTGAAGGCCTTGCCTCGAAAGCGGGATCCGAGCCTTCAGCCAGGCTTCTCTGGCCCTTCTGCTTCCTAGCCAGCCATAGGTGAGGAGCTGCTCTCTACCTCCTCCTTCTGCATCTCCACCACTCCTGACCTCTGTATTACTCTGCCTCTCTCAGGATCACAGAAAAGGAACCAAATAGGCCTGAACTGAAGCCTCCATAAGCCAGCATACCTTTTCTCCTCTGAGTTGTTTTCCTTATTTTTCTCTGTGTGTTGAATCACAGAGGAAAAGCTGAGGCATGTGGTCTCGTCAGGCTATTGATACCTGTCCACATACGCTGAGGGGTGAACTCATCTGAGGCACAGATCACAGAAATGGGGAGTCCCAGAGTTGCTCAGGTTGAAAAACGGAATAAGAAGAGCTTCATAACCTGGGGAAGCCCGTGTCAATGCCATAGTTAGATGTGGTAGTTATAGTAACAGGAATACGGGAGAAATTAAATGGAGGTTGGTTATTTTCTGCTTGTTTTAATATTGTCTCCAGTTGTGGGTGTTATTACAGGTTGAAAAGGATTGGATTTTGCATCATAGCTCATTTTCAGTATTTAAGCAAAGAAAAGAATGAGGAGAAATTATTTTTTCCCAGAAATTTTGAGAGCTAACATGTTACTTGGTAATGTATTATATAATTTGTGGATTATGTGATTTGTGGACAGATTTCCTCATTGTCCTGGGCTGACACTGCCCTTGCTTCCTTTCTGTAATCCACATGTCCTTGTCTGTGTACACTTCATGACACTGACCTTCGTGTGAGTTTTGGAGACTACATGAATCTGTGAGTACTTAATTAAAATCAGTTACCCCTGGAAAGTTTGATCAAGCGTAACACAAACAGTGACTGAAGAGCTGCAGAACAGCGAGGCAGCCTCTCAAGGAAGGCAATCCCAGAAGTCACGGGAAGGCCTGGAGCCGGGAGACAGTGGCGTATGCAGCGCTGGGAGGCGGCCTCCGAGCCATTTCGGGTTCCGTCTTCACATAGCAGAAATCTGTAAGGATGAAAAGCTGGAATTCAAGCATTATCAGAATCCAAGCCAACGCAGCCTCTGGGCTCCAAGGCCTTTAGATACAAGGTGTGGGAATCTGTTCCGGAACAACTGGAAAAGAATTCACAAATCCGTATTCTTCTATCTTGGAGAGTAAGATTCTGGCATTGGATGCCTGATTTTGGATTTTAATTTTATTTATTTATTTATTTATTTATTTACTTATTTATTTTATGAATTTAGGGCAGAGTCTACAGGGTCTATAGGAACTTACTACATAGATCAGACTCATAGTGATTCTCCTGTTTTCAGCCTTTCAAGTGCTGGGATTGCAGGCGCATGCCACCACACCCAGCCTCATTCGCTGATTCAAGTACCAGTCTGGAATTTCCATGTTTTTGGAAGGCTTTGCTTGTTACCAACTAACATTCCCTAATGGAAAACGAGGAAAACGTGTGGGTAGGAAAAACGCAAAGCAAGTCTACAACAAGTCAGCATTTCCTGGACTGCTACGTTTGAGGAAGACAGGAAAGGTCGTTGTTGCCTGGGTGTTTGCTTTTCCATGTCTGAATAATTCACTTTTTCAGTGCTGGAAACCATAAGCGTGGGTGATGCAGTAGCCCCCTCAAGCTCAAGGCGCCATCTTTCACAGATGAGACAACCGTTTGAAAATTCAGTGGCAGCTCCTTGGGCTGACAGGGAAGCCAGAGGGCTGAGTTCTGGTCTGTCCTGTACCCAAGAGCAAAAGGGAAATCACCAAAAACTGTTCCTTGGCAGTGATCTCTGTTGGTTTAGGATGAGAAAACAGCAGTCCTTCCTCCCAAGAAAGGTGAACTTTCTCAAGACTAAAATAACTGACATCCAAAGACTATGGCCCTGAAATTACAGAGCCTTGGAATCACAGTGGCCAGGTGGACCCACCTCACCGAAGGCCGTACTACATACCCTGGAGAAGCACATGGGTGTCAGTGTGCCAGCCAGCCCTGAAACCATGATGGTGGAAGAAGGAAGGAGAGACATGGGAGGCAGGGAGAGTGGGTCTCCACTCTGAGCCTTTGTCACACCCTCCGACCTCTGGCTTGGTTGCCTCACCAGGTAGACAGGAGTGTCCGCTGTCCTCTGTCTGAGGTTGTTTGGGGACTCGGCAGGTGAACACTGCCAGATGTCATGTGACCAGACCAGAACTGGGAAAGGGTGGCTACTGCAGCATAAGAAACAACTGGCAGTCCCAAAGCTGAGCTGTCATTTAGTGCAAGTCATCCCCTGCTCAGGGGCAAAGATGAGGGGGTCTAGTAGCCGGAAGTAGACCCTGAAGGCCTGCCTTCAAAGTCTGGGTCTGGGCCTTCAGCCAGTCTTCTCCGGCTCTTCTGCTTCCAGCCACCACTAGGTGAGGAGCTCTTATCTACCTCACTTTCTGTGTCCCCACCACACTCTACTGCTGTATCATTCTGCCATAAGCCAATGCTGGCTTGGACCCTGAGTTCAAGGCTTCAAGTGGGAAGCCTTGAGTGGGATTCAGCGGGACCCCAGGAGCAGAGGAGGGCAGTGGTTCAAAGGCTCTGTAGCATCATCCACATCTGCCCTGCAAACGAGGAAAACCAGGCTTGAGACACAGGTCTCAGTTGAGCGCACACCTGCTAGAGGCTGCCCAGGCTCTCAGTTCTTAACAGATTTTTCTCTAAATCTAGAAATTCTGCACTCCAGGTTATGCTGGTTTCAATCTTTGTCTCCCCATCTGGCACGATTTTACTCACTAAGACCAGTCAAATGTGGACTTTGGGTTTTAAACAAATATTTAGAAAGAGAAACAAGTGATGAGACTTCATTTCCCTTTTTTGCAGCTGTTACTCCAAGTTATCAGTCCCCAAAATAAACTTGCTTTCAACCAAAAATGTCACTTGACAGACAGATAAGATGTAAACAGTGACCTTTCTGGATTTTCAGAATTCTCCAGATACATTATTTATTAGTGCACAGGTGCTACATCTAGTTACAAGGCAGACATCAAAAAGCCAGAGAAGAAAACGCTGAAAGAAATTTATTTTGGGCCTCAGTGTCCTGGCTCTTAAAGCAACAGTTCCAACAACCACACATGACAACATGAGTGTGTGTGTGTGTGTGTATGTGCACATGTGTGTGTGCACACACACATGTGCATGAACCCATGAATTCAGGAACTCTGTGGGATTTCAAAATGTAGAGAATTTTACATGTGAGCCTCAGATTTTGCAGAGGCCCTGCATGTTTAAATAAACAGAGAAACCATTCTGTTGGTTTTTTTTTTTTTTTTTTTTTTTGAGAAACCTAGTTTATTTAAGAAGACAAAGGACAAATCCTAATGAATCTTATTTCCATGTAGTTTCCCAAGTGCTTCTTATCTACTTGCTCATGGGCTCATCAGTAGAGAATGATGCTGACACACACATGGGAACCAGGGTCAAGAGCTGGCGAAGGCCTTAGCAGATGTCACAAGGTGACAGTGACACCAGTAGACTGGAGCCCTGGCCTCTTACAGATGAGGCTTTAAAAATAATTATTCTTGTTTTGTCCACAAAGGTCACATGAAAAACACTAGAGAAGTAGAGAGCAAGAGTCATCCTTAGTCCTATCACTCAAGCACAATCATTTTTTAGCATTGCTCTATTGTTTGCCTAGTCAAGACGGAAATTTCTGAACCAGAAAGTATATGGCTTCTCTAAGCTGACCTTGAAGAAGACAGCTGAATCTGGCAATCTTGTCTGAATTGAACTGGTCTATGGATGTCACCTACTGGACAGACAGTGGCTA
The DNA here is from genome assembly GCA_004027915.1 of Capromys pilorides. NCBI lineage: Eukaryota > Metazoa > Chordata > Mammalia > Rodentia > Capromyidae > Capromys > Capromys pilorides. Next base: position 29,959 of record PVKN010001253.1, on the reverse strand, counting down.
CCCACACATTTTGAATGAATGAAGTAGCACCAAAAGAGAGCCTCTTGTACCCACACACTCATCTCCTGGGACCACTATGAAGTTACCTAGGCTGGATAAGCCTGTATTCTCCATTAGGTACTATTTACTGCAATTAGTTTTCATGGGACAAGTAGCCCACCAGCACCCGTGAAGAGGTGAATTCCTCAGATTATCTAGCTTCAAACAGCTCTGATGGAATGCAGTGAGTGTTAGGAGTCTTTTCTAAATAGGAGTAGACAGTGTTTCTTGTAGGAAGGACACTCAAAGCTGAATGTGTTGCTGCTGTCATTGTAAACACTGATGCCAACAGCCCGGGGTGGGGTAGAGTACATCTTCCAGTGATGGAGATATCTATCCTGTCTAGCAATGTGCCTGGTGTCCTGACCCCTAAGAGGTAGGGTCAGTTCTCTCGCCTCTTTATTCAAAGGATGGGCCAGTGCTAGCTTGGATTACTACTGGAAAATGGCAGAAGTGACAGATGCTACTGTGACATCAGCTGCTAGGTCACAGAAAGGTCAAAGCTTCCACATAGGACTCCCCCTTGGCTCTGCTTGCCCAACTCCTGCTGTCAGTACAGCCACCAGGCAGTGAGGAAATCTTCTCCTGTCCAACAGGAGAGATCTCCTAGAGAAGAACCGAGCCCGTAAGCTAACACCAGATTCCAGCACTAGGCGTGTGCACAGCCAAACTTTCTGAAGGTCCCTGGCCTCCTACTGAGGCCCCGGTCACTTTGGAGCAGTCAAGAGACAGCCATCCTCATTCTGCCTTGACTATGTTTCAGAATCCATGAGTCATAAATGGCTATTTTGTGCCACCATCTCTGGGAATAATTGTCCCCCAGCCATAGAACTGGAGCTTACACAGGCATATACACCACAGCAACGTCATCTGACTAAAGACAGAAAACCATTTCAATCAAGAAAATCAGTGTTCACTTTGCAAAAACTTACCAGGAGCCCTAGCTCTTAAGCTTTGAAAACTTGGATCTCAAAGCCCAGGTAAACACCCAGCCTAAGCTCTCCTTCCTGTGTCCTGACTGACTTCCCACTTTAGCAGTACACTCAAGTCAGAGGCATCTGGGCAAGATGTGCGGGACTACATGGAGGTCACCATGCTATTGCTGCAGGTCCATCTCCTATCTCCCCTCTTTCTGTGTCTTACCATGGAGAGAATGGTAAGGTCTTTCAGAATGAGACATGCAGACAGCTGGGCTTCCTGGAGCATCAGCACATCAGATGTCAAGGTGTAACGTCTATTCCCCAACATGTGTACTGCCTGCCATGCTTAGTATTTTCTACCTGGCTATAAGTAGTGCATGTTCAAGATTTTTTATTTAATCTAAATCATATAGAGTGATAAGTAAAGGTCCTGCTGTCCCTTCTGCCCATCCAGGTAGTAAGCGCCATAACACTTGGAAAGACAGTGGTGTGGCCACCTGACACCAGTGCAGTAGAATGCCTGACTTTCAGTTCCAACGTATTTGCTGTTGTTCAGTTGGGTAACTGGCTCTAGTCTCCCCATCCGTAAAGGGAATAACTAACCTCAGGGGTTTACTGTGAGGCTTAAATGAGCTAAGTGGGTGAAGCACTTGGAGAATCTGATGCAGACACTCTATAAATTAACCATTACCACCTACTGCACCACATCATCATCAACAGGTTTTCTGTAGCCTTGACGGGGTAAAGAAATGGACAACATTGAAAGCAAACTTTTCTTTTGATTGGAAACAACAGAAAGCCATGACTTAAGATAAATTCTATGAGAAGGGGAATTAGTGATCTTACCCAACTGGAAGTAGAGCAGGGAATGCTAAAGTTGTTAGCTCTGGGATCTCTTGGCTGCAAGAGTTTTTTCATCTAAGAAAACTTTTCTAGAATGTGCCCTTCCTCAATATTTTACCTTATACTCCATTGGCCACAGTTGGGTCACATAACCAGGCCTATACCCATCCATGACAAGAGGAATGGAATTAAATCGCCACGATCATCTTGGACTCATTAGCATTTACCTGAAGTTGAGTCCAAATGCATGGACCTGGGAGAGCCAAGAAGGACAGAGGTGTTGTTGGGAAGAAACTGATCTCCCTTTTCTATTTCCAAAAGTTTTCTACAGTAATACATACATATATACAGTTGAATAACAGTCAAAAAATTTAAGTGATGAAGAGGAAATGAAAGAAAAAATAAGGATATAGAAAATTAAGCCTGAAATATAAGCAAGTACAAATATGGACGTCATGACATCCTCTGAGCTTGCTCATTAATCCAGGGAATTTCTCCAGAGGCTGGGGAACCACATAAAGCCCACGAATATGTTCTTTTGGGCCTTGGCAGTGCTGCTTGCTTGCTTTCCAGCTGTTCAATTGGTGTAAGAATTCACTTGATGTAACAAATTTTTTGAGGCTGAGCGTTTTATGAAGAGGTTCATCTAAGCTCACAGTTTTACAGGTTGAAAGTCCACAAGCAGTTGGCCTATTGTTTAGCCTCTGGTGAGGAGCCCCCAGGCTGTATCCCACCATGGCAGAGAAGCAGAAAAAGAAAGGGCTGAGTGTGGGTGTGCCCACGTGCACAGGGGGCCTCACTTCACTACTCACTCACTCAAGAACTCATTCACTTCAGAAGACTTACATTCGTCTCTTCCCAGAGCAGTACCCCAGTGACATAATCACCCTCCTGTAGGCCAAGACTCTGCCACCTCTCACACTGTCACAGGGACCAAATGGGCAGCACAACAACCTCTATGGGGCATTCTAACCACAGTAATCTCCAACTTTGAACACTGAAATATTTCATAATGTTTTTCTGGAGGTCTGTACTTCTGGTTTCATTTTTTAAAAAATAAAATCCCAAGATGCAACAACCGTGGACCAGCTTTCCCACTTTGCAGGAGTAAGCAGCGGCCACCTCTAAACCATAGCTGTGTTCTTTTCACAAGACACCCCCATCTCCATCCCTATTTCCTCAGCTCTTGTCTGTACCACATATGGAGCCTTGAGAGTGTGACCAGAACTAGACCCTGAGACGGAACTCACAAGTTCCTTGGGTGAGCAAGGGTACTCCCACACTGAGCCTGGACCTCACAGCCTGGCCACTGTGAGGTGGAACAGACATCCTCCACCTCTCCCTCGCTTACAGAGCTCAGAAGAGTCCCACAGAATTGCTTTTATTAAGGCTCTTTACAGGACCAGGGAAGGAAAGGCAGGGGATCTTGTGGCAGTTTGACAAAGCAGGAAGGGAGCCTAGGATTCTTCTAGAAGGAGTCCAGAATCACTTCCCATTGGTGAAGGCTGGATCTGGAGCAGAGAAGAATCTGCCTCAGTCACTGAAATAAAGAGAACAGCAAATACCTGGAAACAAAAGCCAGCTTTGCAGAACAAGTCTTACTCTGAGAACAATTCTAAAATCCACCACTATTTTGAACTCTGATTTCTGACTCAACAGTTAAAGAGGGCTCAGACTTAAAGAGATGCTTTCTGCCTTCTCATTCAGCCTTTCTGGGCAACCATATGTCTTCCGGTCCAAAAATGTCCACTGACTCCAGCAAGTGCTTAAAAAATTCAGCCAGGAATGTTTTAGTCATATTCCTTTACATTCCTTTACATTTTCCAGAGCCAGGTAAAGGGGTTCCCAAGCAGATGTCCACACTAAAGGGCTTATCCAGCTTTCTGTCCATCTCCACCCACACTCTGCTGACTCTTGGAGGTTAGGTAATGACAATGACTCAGGCAGACGAGAATGTGGGTTATATGATCTACAATGCTCATCTCGCCTATGTAAGGCTGGTGCTCAGCCCACCACGGCCAGCCTGAAAAGGGGACAGCAGCCTCCTCGCAAAGGAGGCTTCTGCAGCATTTTTGTGTTTGTGAAATGACACAGTGAATATGTAGTTAGTGGAACAGAGAGATAAAGGAAGTTTAGACCCAGCCAGTAAACTTGCTTTGGATGTCTGCAGCATACCCAAGCCCTCACTACCTTCCCTCTTGTCACCAGTCTGCACCTGTCTCCATCAGAATGGTGATAGCCTGCAATGAAGTGGATCAGGAACCAATTTATATAGCTGCTAAGCAAAGCAGTTGGAAGCCAGGATTCCACTGTGTGCCTCCTGGGCTCTTGATCCAAGACCTGTGTCCCAGAATCCATCCCACTGTTCGGCAAGTGGGGCTGTTCTAGCATGCTTCATCTTGAGTGGGGAGCAGAAACACTGCCAGGACCCAGTGGTGCAAGGAGAGGGGAGCGCAGAGGAGCTTCAAGAATAACTGAGTCTGGAGGCCTGACATCAAGAATCCTCAGGTCCTGGAGGTAAACACCAGGAGGCACCATCCTTCTGCACCCATCCTCCTTGGTCTGTGTCTCCTAGGTTCATTTTGAAAGAGTTTGAGCAGAAATCCTAGAGAAAGAGGGAAAAATCCAGAGTGTGGTGAGTTAGCAAAATGACAAAGAGCAAGGCTCAGAGGACAGCATAGCTGGGAAACTTGGCCCAGTTTTATGAAACCTTGGACACTGTCAACCATCTTGCTTTTCCATTGAAGGACAGCAAAGGAGTGCATGCTGTGAAGGAGTGAGAGGGTGGGGGTGGGTGAACCTATGAATTTGCTCCCATCCCCCACCTGGATGCCTAATCCCTGAAATGCACTGGAATGTGTACAAATGCAGGACTGAAATTAACATGCAAATATAGTTTATCCATGATTGGAATCTATAAATGCAAGGAATTAAGTAAGAAAATATTCCTGGCCTACCTTCATAAAGAAGCAAACACTATACACACCTGAGAATCCACTAAAAAATAATCTTAGTTACCCACTGAGGTAAATTTCAATGAATTCTGGTATTAGCAGGGAAAAGTTAAGGCAAGTCAGAACTCGTTGCATTCCTATCTACAGAAAGAAAGATAAAATAAGAATTATTAAGTAAGTACCTTTTCCATGTCAAGTGCTATCTATAAATGATCTTTTTTCCTTTCAATCCTCCAAGCTAGATGTCATCTGTATTGTGAAATTTAAAAAACCAAGACAGAGATTGAGCAACTCGACCAACATTGCAAGCTGCTGAATGACCGAGTAGGACTTGAGCTTGAGTTTCTAGGACAACAGTGAAGATCAAGTGCTTCCTGACCTCGTACCTGCATTGCTTCATCTGAGTTTGACATGGTGCTAGTCATGTATTGTGATTGTGCCCATTTTCCAGATGAAGAACAAATAAGAAGGCAGCCCCAAGTCTCACAAGCACAGAGAGGAGAATCAGGCCTGAAGCCCAGGTCAGGGTGGCCCCCAGGCCACTCGCTGTCCTTCACTCTACAGCCTCCCTCACCTCAACACAGAAAGAGACACAGCACTCTCAACATGACTCTACCCAATATTTCTAGGGTCTTTAGCCTTTGGAGACAGCCTGAGTCCCCTTTATGCCAAAGACATTTTGACTTATTTCTATGCACCACAAATAGTTATTGGCAAACATGCCTTCTTGGAAAAATGTGCTAACATTCTCCGAAGTACATTGCTTTTAACCTTTTGCATCAACCCAATAAAATCAAGGTCATGGGAAATATTGTCCTTATGAACACGCGGCTAAAAGAGAAACAAGAGACAGTAGGTGATTGCAGATTTGAAGGGCTTTACCAGAGTATCCTGAAGTGATTTTATTTGCACCAGTTACAAGATCTACAAGCATCCTGAGAGGTACAAGCCTTAGCATTGCCACATGTAGATCAATGATTAACAAGTTCTGTCAGTGGGATTTGTTGGTGAATAGCACCAGCCTTGAGGGAGATCATGATCCTCTAACCCTACACCTTCCTCCCAGAAAAACAAAGGAAGTGAGAATCATCAAAGCCAGACTTTTCTCCCCATCCCAGCCTAACTCTTTCACTTAGCATCCCTCAGTCTTTTGTTTGGAAAAAATCCAACCATTGTTCATATTTGCTATGAAGGGTAACCCATGTCCTCTAGACATTGGTCTCTGATATAGTAGTCATTAGCTGCAGGTGGCTGTCTAAATGAAAATTCATTAAAATTCAGGAAAATGTAAAATCCAGATTTTCAGTCATGCCAGCACATTGCAAGTGTCAGAGAGCCTCTGGTGCTGAATGGCTGCTGACGTAGTGGGGCAGATCTGGAATATTCCCATCATCCTGAGCAGGGCTTTGGGTCTGTTCAGGAAATCTGAGGCCCACAGAGCTCTCCTTTCATGGTTGTTCGAGTTCTCATTTTTCCAAGAGGCAGATTTTGGAGTGAGGATTAAAGTCTGAATAATCTATTCAAGAAGGACAGGTGGCACAGGGAAGGAAGTCATTATAAACAAAGAGAGAGTGTATGGTGCATGTAGAATATACGTCTTGGAATTGTCCCACCAAGGCAGCAAAGGGAGCCAAGGTATCTATATATCATGCCTGTGGGCTGCTTTCCATTTTGGAATACTTTAGTCCTTCTGGTCTATCTGCGGGAAGGCTGCAGTTGGATCAACAGGTCCTTAGGCTCAGAGGCAGAGCATGCCAAAGTTTTAAGAAAGATGAGTGCTGCACAGCAATGTCTGTCTTAGAGATGCTTACAAGCCACCTTCACCCCAGAAGTCTGCCTAAAACATTACTATGTATGTATCTGAGGCAGGAGAAGCTTAGGAGGTGTCAAGTGAGATGGGAGGTGAGAGCTAAGAGGAAAAAGCTCAAGGATGCTTGGTATTGCTGATTTCACACAGCATTAAAGGTTAGTCGATGGGCAAAAATAAAAGAGGATGTCCCTGAGGTGCTGGAAGTGTTGCAAAACGTGCCACAGAGGTTACAACTCTAATTAGGCAGTGAGCTCTGGGATGACTCACTCACGTGACAGGTATCCCAGAATTCAAGTGTCCAAGCTTCCCCTTCATCATGGAGAGGAAAAGATTTGGAAGGCCAGAGCATCCCCCTTGCTATAGGTTGAATTGTGGCACCCCCACCCCACCCCACCCCTGTGATAAAGTCCTAATACCCTCTACCTCTGGTCATAACCTTATTTGGAAGTAGTCTTTGCCACTGATCAAGTCAAAATGAAATCACTGGGAGGGTGCTGGTCTCATATGATCAGTACCTTTAACACGATCAAGGGGGCTTGAGGCATAGTCAACTTACAGGCGTACACCGGGGCAATGATGGGGAAACAGAGACAAATGTCAGCCACAAGGCAAGAATATCAGATGGTACCAGAAGGTAAGAAAGAGGAATAGAACAGGTATCCTCTCAAAACTTGCAGAAGAGTTGATTCTACTGATCTTGGCCTTCTAGCCTCTAAAATGATAAGAAGACATGTTCCTATGGCTTCAATCCTTTGTGGTACTTTGTTAAGCAGTGCTAGTATGTCTCTGGAAATCTCCTCCCCTTTGTATTATGTTTACAGGAGCCCTCTCTTGCCTAACAAGAACAGGAAAGAAAAGAGCTTGGACTGTAAGCCTGTGTTTGCATCCTGAGCAAGGACTGTGACCTGGAATGAGTTGCTGAAATTATTTGTACTTCAGTTTCCTTACCAGTAAACTGTAAGAATCATCAAGCTACAGGAATGAAAAGGGGTATAAAATGGACAGAGTGTCTAAAACAAAACCCCAGCCCAGAGACCTTGGACTGACGCATAAGTGTTGGGAATTTGTAGCCACAGAGTAGAAGCCAGGCCTCCACTATGCCAAGCTCCAGGCTAGGAGAGATCCACTGCTTTGGAGGGAAGTCTTTTGGGTAGGGATGCTAAGAGAGAGGAAGTCAAGGAGCTTAAAGGTGAGCAAGCCTGGGTTCTTCCAAACTGTGGAAAAAGGTACAGAAAATCGCCCCTAGTCTCCCTCTGCTTTCGGCCTTCACCACAAATAGGCTTTGTTTGACTCAGCAGTGCAGCTTCCGCCCTCCAGCAGCTCCGTGCACTTTTCCAAGTCCTCCTACCCAAGCCCGATTGTAGGGCAGGTTTGCATGTTGAGTGAGATGACACACAGAAGCCCATTTCGGCAAAAGGGGCAGGAGCTAATAGACTTAACACCCCTACTTCCCATCCTTGACATGGGCCTTCGAATGAAGGAATTGTGTCTGATTCTGAGGTCTTGGGGAAACCGCATATTGCAGAGCTCCAGCAGTGGGGTGAACATCTGTTTACTGGCTGTTCTCTCTCACCTGGGTCATCTCCTCCTCTTCTACCTGCCTCCTATGATCATTCTCAAATAAACCACATCCAAATCCAAGTCTCAAGCTCTGCCTCAAGCAGCAATTGGGCAAGCCAGATAGCTCAGCAGATCAAAGCACCAACTTAGGCAGATGCAGGGACCGGGGCTTGATCCCCAGTGTTCAGTGCCAGCCCTGACCCCAGAGCACAGAGATGGCAACTGAGACAGTGTGATGATGCACATCTGTAATCTTAGAGCTTGGAAGGCTGAAAACAGGAGAATCACTATGAGTCTGATCTGTGTAGTGAGACCCTGTAGACCCTTTACTAAATATATAAGAAAAATTTAGAAAAGTTAAAAAGTCAACAAGCATTGAGTCCACATTGAGACAAACATCAGAAGCAGAGATACAAAGGACTGAAGCTTGGAATGAGGACATAGAAAACCCGAGAGGCCAGCTTGGTTTACTGGTGTGAGGAGCCAGCCAGGTCCCTGAGAGTCTGGAGTGGTTGCCAGGTGCCGGATCACAAAGGCCACTGTGTGCTGGTGAAGTTCTTGGCTGTGTCCTGAAGGTATTGGAGAGCACTGAGGAGCCAAGAGGGTCAGAGGAGCACCACGCTGAAAAATGACCTGCTCAGAAGGGCTTCTAAAAGGAGAAATCTGTTCTCTGTAGGGTGGAGCTTGGAGGCCCAAGGCTGGGGGCATCCAGATATGCTAGGAGGCCAAAGTAGCGATTCAGCTGAGCCTCAAGGAGAACCTGAGCTAGCAAGAAAAGCACGAAGATGGCAGGAGGAATTGGCCAGGAAATATTGTGGATGGAAAGCCCGTGGTGTGCCTAACTCATTGCTGTGCTCCTATGGCTTCTCAACTTTTATGCTAAAAGTTCTACAGGAAAAGGGAGTGGATTGTCGCGACACAATCAGCAGACCCGATTGATTGCTGGCAAGAGTTGAGAGGGAGGGAGGAATCAAGTGATTTACCTGTTTCAGGCTTAGGTAAAGGTAAGATTTGTCATCACTTATGAAAGTGAACAGAAGATACACTGGCTTTAAAAATGAGTGGGTGCATTGAGTTTGGGACAAAAGGGACAGGGTTGTCTTAGGACTCAGGTAAAGGCAGAAATACTTGGGATTTAACAAGTGATGGAAGAAACTATGGCCATAGTTGAGATCACCCTGGGAAAGTGAGCTAAGGTGAGTGGGCATACTATTTGCTTGATGAGAAAGCCACACACTTCTCTGGAGTACTAGTTTTTAAAAGGATGATCATCCTCTGAGATAGTTATAAAGGCTACACTGATTCTAGGAAACCAGTGTCTCCCATGATGCTTAGAATTTGTTTGCCAGTGTAGCTATTTGTCACCTAGCAGGGAACAGAGTCCCAGACACAGGGAAGGTTCAAGGCAATGCCCAGGAAACTGCAAATATAAGTCTCCCTGCCTCGGAAGCTCACTGTGTGATGGGGTGATCACCTCCAGCCAGAAAATCTAGTGTGAGCAGACTAGCTGGTGGGAGGAAGAATCTGCCTGCAAGGCTGCGAGGAGAGAATGGAAGTGTCTGCCTCGAGCTTGGGAGGTGCGGTGTAGGCCTCAGCGCTTGACTCCCTCACCAATTGGGCCCACACAGGCTGCGGCAGCTCTGCATTCATCTCCAGAATAGGGGATGAGTCTTCAGATCAGTGCTAAAGCACTTGCCTGGCATGCACAAGCCCCTCAGTTTAATCTCAGTCATACACACACATACACACACACACACTGAAAAAATAAAAAGCAAACTTCAGTCCACTTTGTTGCATTTCTCTATAGCAAGTGTTCTTATTGTACACAATCCTAGATTTTTTAGCTTTCTGGGGACCCATAAGCCAACCCAAGTAACAGTCACCACCATAATTATTCATGTCATTGATTACTTTCTGCTTCACACTTTTTTCAATGCTTTACATGTATTTACTTTTCTAGTCTTTACAGTAACCTGCCGAGGAATCGCCTCCATTGCCATCTTGATTTTTACACATGAAGAAACTAATACATGGAGAGATTAGGCAGCTTGCCAAAGTCAGCCAAAGCCAGTGTGCAGTCAATATGGCGGCACTGACTACTACCTGGAGGGCCGTTCCTGCTGGCTCGAAAGTCAGCAAGCATTGAGTCCAAGGAATCTCTGCCCTCCCAGCCCTGAGCTGCTGAGCCTACAGAGCAGCCTCTGCTCTCAGATGGACAGGGCTTTCTCTGGCTGTCAAACACCAGCCCCTCCTCTTCCATGCCACCAGCTGGACACAGGTGTCCTTGCCTTTCCTCATCGCTTTTCGAGCTTCCTGGACTTCTCCATCCTGCCTTTTAAACTAATAAAGGAGGCCGATCTCCTTTACTTTGTGCCCTTCAAGGGCATATCAGACCTTTCTAGAGTGTTAGGTCCTACATGTGCTTCACGCTAACTGGGATGGGAGTGCTGAGATCAGGGCTTTGCGTATGGCATGTCTTTTACACTCTCTGTTTGTTTTTGTTTCTCTTCTTTGGGCCTCCCCAGACTCTCACATTTGAAAAGTGGTGTGTTTTCAGTGATTTCCAAATTAAGGTAGAGCATAAACAAAGAGTATCAGAATCATGGTATATGACATGTAAGAACCTGCCAGTTACGTGCCTCTAGCCACCATTACCACAGCGAATCTGTTCTATGTCCCCCTGGAGCCCTGCCCTCTAAATAACAAGTGGCCCATCTGACAGCTGCCAACCCCATCCTGAGATCTCTGTGTGATCCTCCCTACTCACCCCCGCTTTGGATCAATGTCATAGCAGGCTCTACTTGCTGAGGAAAGTGGAGGTCATTGTTTAGAGTACTGGATAGAAAAAGAGCCCTTGAATCCTTCACTGTCCAGATGATCATTAAGATCCATAACAATGCTAAAGGTGTAGGTGACCATGATAGAAAATGCCACTGTAACCAATGCTATAGAGCAACAATAACGAAAACGATAATTATCCTTAAAAGAGTACAAAGGGTGGCAGAATATCCATCAAATCATGTGATGAGTCACCGGCTTAATAGAATCATCTAGAATGCAATGGCATAGGCTACTCTGATCATCCGGGGTTGAGGAACTGTGGACAGGCCCCAGTGCAGCAACACCCTAAGGCTCACTGGATAGCCCGAAACTCCTCTCACCCAAGGTATCTGCCCCAATGGCTCTGTCCCATGGAGGCTGTCCACATGCCACTCTACTTCCAGCCACCAGGAAATTGGTGTCTTCTGCTCTCCACCATGTGAGTTGCCAACTAGTGAGATCAAATCCATGTAAGAATATACTGAGTGGGGCTGGGGATGCAGCTTAGCAGCACAGTGCCTGCCTGGCAAACACAAGGTTGTGAGTTTGATTCCACATACCAAAAAAAGAAAAGATAGATAGATAGATAGATAGATAGATAGATAGATAGATAGGGTATACTGAGCCTGGAAGTGGGCATGATGAAGAACATGGGATGTGGGGGTGGGGCATAAAATCACATGGCCTCCAGGCCCTGTTCTCAGAAAGGTCACAGCCCAACCCCCACTGCCAGCTCTTAAGGTATAAAGGACAGCACTTGCCAAAGGAATAGAGGAGATACCTGCTCATCTATTCACTTGGCAAAGATTTCTCAGATGCCAAAGGGAGGAGCACACCTAATTCCATTTCATTACCAAGCAGGGTGAGGCCAGGACAGCTGGTCTCCTGTCCTACCCCAGGATGTTTCTGACTTGCCCAGGTCTGACAATCCATCCCTGTCCAGGGGTGCGGTTGATGACCTGTTTCCCTGGGGAGTGGACACTATGGGGAGAGCAGAACTCTTCTACCTGGCAGAACACACAGCAGGGCTCCTAATTCCTTTTTTAAAAAAAAAAAACAAGTGCCCAGTGTCACACTGCTGCCTAAATGCTCTGCCTGCAAAATTGCTAAAACAACAGGGTTTTCCAGTTACCATAGTAACCCTTAGAGCTGCAGATAGTAGAAGCAGACTCAGAGTGGAGCACTGGAGAGAGGAGCAGGGGGCAGGCTGACGGGCTCCCCTGCAGCCACTGCTGGGAAGACTGCTGGTTTAGTCTGTAGCTGTATTTGCTTGCAGAATGAGAGTATGGGGGTACCAAGAATGGGGACTGCCTGTTTTTTGTTTGGTTGACATGAGGATGAGCTTTCCTGTATTTTTCTTCCTTTCTTCCTTTCTTCTTTCTCCCTTTTTCTCTTTCATCTATCTCTTCTTTTTTTTCAGATGTAGGACAAGATACAGTTGTTTTCAGATGGTGTCATGCTGTGGCAAAGCTTGAAAGAGACAGGCTGCAAACAAAACTGGCCACAGCATAGAGGTGAAATTGAAGGATCAGAAAGGCACAGCTTCAGGGCCTGGAGCCATGTGCCCTCAGTCTCTCCTGGGCAGTGGAGGCGGTCCTTGGTCTCTGTCCCTTCCAGAGCCCAAACGCAAGGATACAAGAGCCTTCATTCATGCTTCAGAAACAACACAATGAACACAAGAAACGAGCAGAAACCCTAGGCCCGAGTCAGGTGGGGCCGCTGTTACCAACGAGCCTTTGTGTCCAGGGACCTGCCTGGCCCCAGAATGCATCTGAGCACAGAGGGAGCTCAGGGGCACACCAAGAAACAAGCGAGGCTGATCCGGCGCACACAGCGCTCCGGCCACGCTACCTGCATCTCCACCTAAAACATTTGCTGCTCTAAAAGAATAAAATCCAGCAAAATATGGTTCCCTAGGGAGCCTGCACCAGAGGGATGGGGGGTAGGGAGAGAGTGGGGGTAGGCTTCCTGCCCTAGGCCACAGTTCGCAGAATAGGTTCAGATTCCTAAGACAAGAAGCGTTAATAGCTCGTGGAGAGTAGGTCCGTAAAGCAACTGTTCCAACAGTGTCTCTAAGCAACAGCCATTCGCATTCCTCTAGCAGTTGGGGCAGGTGTATCACAGAAGAGACTGGGTTGCCGCAAAGGCAAATGGTGGCACAGCTTCTTGCCTCTGGAACTTTGCACTTTCTGTTCCTTCCCCTTTCTCTCTCTTGTTTTTCTACCTTCTGTATGTCCACCAATGTCATTCATTGTTCAGGGTCCACCATGCAATGTCCTCTCCTACCAGAAGCTTCTCTGGTTCCCCTGGCTTGGCTGGGAGCTTCTTCAGAGAGGAACCTTCTTAGAAACTTAGAAGATGTGATGTGTCCTGCTGCAGTGTGACTACCCCACACCACAGGCTGGAGGGACCAGGTCTGCCAAAAGGTGACAGGGGAAGAGTGCAAGAAGCACTATTTCTGTGGGAGCAACACAACAGCACAGTGCTTGTCCCTTATTAGACATATGCAGTGGATGGCCAGGGTGTAGCAATCCCACTGCAATCCTGCTGCAGGTAGGTGTTTATACCCGTAGGGTATGGATAAGAAAACTGAGGCTCGGGAGGGTGAGGATCTCTCCAAGTGAAACATCAATCAGAGCAAAACAAGTCATGGTTCTCAGTGGCTCCTGCCATGGCTTCCCAATAGTACAGCCATGTCTTCTCCCTGGCTTCCTTCCCCCTCTGTCAGCCTGGGTCAAAGTCCTGGCAACAACAAGTCCAGTGCTGGATCCTGAAGAACCAATGGCAGCCACCTCTGCCCAGCGCAAAAGCCCAGGACTCACCCGGAACGGCACAAGGGGAAGGGGAAGGGGAAGGGGAAGGGGAAAGGGAAGAGGAAAAGGAAGAAGAGGAGCAGGAAGAGGAGGAGGAAGAGGAAGAGGAGGAGCAGGAGGAGGAAGAAGGAGAAGGAGAAAGAGGAGGAGGAGGAGGAGGGGGAGGGGGAGGGGGAGAGGGGGAGGGAGAGGGAGAGGGAGACGGAGACGGAGACGGAGAAGTCAGAGTTGGTTTTCAAACATGGGACATCCCCGGGCCCAGTAGAGAAAGCAGTGGGCCAATGTGGCAGCCCCAGGCAGCCAAGGAGATGAGCAGTTGCCTGCTAATGGAGGAAAGCCATCCGCAGAGCTCTGCACCTTTGCTGCTCCTTACCCCACACTCTCTCCACCCATGGCAAGGTGACACTGACAGGCAGCTGGGCATAGAGCCCAAGAGCAAGGCCTTTAGGAAGATTTGCCCTCTCGAGGAAACAGAATCCCAGCAAACATCTTGACTTCCACCAACATCACTTCATGGCCCAGAGACACCTTGAATTCAGCCTGGTAAGACCCAACTCAGAGCAACCTGCTGGGCTACATCAAGACTTCCAGTCCCCGGAATTCAGAGATGGTGAGTGGCTCCCTCCGTGGTAGTCTATGGGGTAGCATAGAAATTACGCTGGTGCACAAGGCAGCAACTACATTTCCTTCTGGCCCCTTCTCCTGCCCACCTTGAGGTGGAGACAGTGCTGAAAGAGCATGGGAGAGACACCGAGCCTTTGGGCACAGGCACACCCCAGCGCCACATGGCTCTTCCCTTGCAGGCTGGCTTTTCCACAGTGTTTCCTTCTGAAACACACAGCCATAACCCTTAACCGTTGCACTAGAGGATGGGGATGGATCATTACCACCTTCTTGCGTCTCTCATAACCGCTATTCTTAAAAATATAGATACACGTGGCAGACATCCAAGGCTGGGGAAGCCACTACAGCCTTGTCACCCGAACTGCTTAACAAGGGCGGGAGGGAGGGGTGCTGTGATAAAAGAGAGGATTCTAGAACCAGGTGCAGTGTGAGCTGGGAATGCAGGAGGGGCCCCGGAGTTAATGGAGATGATCTTGGGGAAGGACAGGAGTGTGACTCCTGGACAAGCAGTTTCCTAAGACAGGATACCCCAGTTTTGGGCATTTCCACTCCCAGTCCCTCCTAGTCCCTGCCTCAGGCTGCACTGCTGGTAGCAGTGTTTGCAAATCTTGGTAAGGTTCTTCCCTTTCCCAGCTAGTAAGCAGAGATAACAGGGCACCCTCTCAGGGAATCTTCCCTTTTGTAGGAACTCCGGGAACTCCAAAGGCCTTGAGTACTCACAAGCATGGATTGTCCAGGGATGGGCTTTCTGGAGCCCTGAGGCAGAGTGAAGGAGGCTCTTGGGGGACAGTAAGCTCCCAGGAGGTCTCCCCAGTCCACCCATTGACAGCTGGCTGTCTGCCTGCTGGTCAGGGCCATTCCCACAGTCCTGATTATAGAGGACAAGGGCACAATAAAGGCAGGGCCATCTAGAATTGGGGCCCACACGGTTCCACAGCAGAGCCCAGGAAGGTCCCAGGTCTCAGAAGGGGAGGGGAGGATAGACGGGCCACAGCAGAGACTCTGAGGGAGCCAGAAGGAAAGGCCAAGCAGAGAGATTTGAGGAAGGAGGACAACGGCACCAGGAGATGGAGGAAATAGGCCAGCAAGGCTGTGAGAGGAGGCCGCTGCCCACACGCTGGCCTGGGCTGCCTGGTTGCTGCTGGGTGGGTATGGGTATGGCAGCCTCCTCTCGGGACCCCAGCCTCCCTCTCCCATCTGCTTCCATGCTGCTGTCAGATGGATCTTCCTGAATTAAGAACCGATCCTACAGCTCCCCCAGCCACCTTCGGGTGCCCCACGTCAGCAGTGCCACCTGGGCCAGAGGTCTCGTCCATGGCCTACAGGCACTTTGGACCCACTGTCCGAGTACACAATGCTGAAGCAAGGAGGATGCTGTGTTGTGCCACAAGAGCTCTGAAGTGGGCCCCAGGCCTCTTCCTGCTCCTTAGCATGTGGCTTCCTGCCTCGTGTCCCAGGAGAGCTCCCCCCACACATGCACGCCAAGCAGGGTGAGGGTTCTGGCTCACCCCATAACCGCATCCCTTGTTGGTGGATCAGAGTATGTTTGTGCTGCCACCCACAGCGGGTATAAACTGCTGTCACTAGCTAGAACTGGGTCGCACGGACACCCTCGCTGCCAAGAGAAGGAGAAAATGAGCACTGAGATTTTCCAACGGCAGTAAGATGCCAAGGGAGAAAGGGATTGGAGTAGTGCCAGACAGGCCTGTCAGCCATGGAGCCGCCCTGGGCTCTCAGCCTCCCGGTGGCCTCTCCTCCCGGCCCAGGGCTACTGGCAGCCCTCACACTCTTCCTTGCTTCTCCATCTCCTTTAGTTTCTCCTCCCCACCTCACTGGCCTGGTGCACTTCCTCTTCCTCCTCTTCCGCCTCTTTCTCCTCTCTGCTGCCCAGATTCCACCCTAGCATCTGGCATAAACCTCCCCACACCTTCTCGCAGGGTGGGAGTTGTGTCTCAGTCTCATTGCCTCAGTTTTCAGATGCAAAACCCCACAGTTATAAATCATTCCTTGTCACATTCCACATCCACTTTAGAGCAAATCAGCTCTGTGTTCCAAGTGAGCCCAGTTTCCCGACACTTTCCCTCATCCGACCACTCCTGCCCTGTTCCTGTCTCCATTGTCACCTGTATGCATTGCTGCAGTGGCCTCCTAACCGATCTTCCTGTGCTACCTTCCATGCCCATCCACCTATTGTCATCACAGATGATGTCACCCTGCTCTAAATCCAGAGATGCCTCCCAATTTCAGCCACAGCTACATTCCAGAAGGACTTGCCCTCACCCCCGAACCTGCTGGTCTCTTCTCCACTACTCTGCTCCTCCCAGATGTGTCCCAAACCAGCATCCTTGCTGGCGGTCACGGAGCATGCCAACATCCTCCAGCCTCAGAGTCTTTGGCTCTTCAGGGTCTCCCAAGGGTCAGAGCCCACAGGCCCCACAGAGCTGTATGAGAGGGCTTGGCGCTCACTGCGAGGCTGCTGTTCCATTTTCTGCCTTCTGCAAGCCGGAGGACCAAGGGCTGTGGTCATGTCATTCGGTCCAGGCTGAAGTCTGAGAGGCAGGGAAGGGTGTCAGGTAGTTCCCAACCTAGGGAAAAACTGGCCAGCTTAGGAGTGCCATAGCCAGAGGCAGGGAAGGCGGACGTCACTCACCTGTGAAGCTCAATTTCCTTTTTTTCCCCTTTCCTTCAGTACCAGGATCTTGGTTGTCAACTTCATTAGATGAAGAGAGGCCTAGAGAGGTGGTTGAACTGTGAGGGAGCTGTGTGCCTTGGCCAGTGGCCGGTTGGTGAGAGCACAGCTGACTGGGCTGTGGGTCTGGTGGAGAAATGGGTCATGGGCAGAGCCTCCCAGGTTGCTTTCTATTATTCCTGCCTGTCATGATGTAAGCAGCTTTTCTCCACTGCCCTTGGAGCTTCTGCTTTGAAGCTGGCCTTGGACTAAATACTCAGAAACCCTGAGCCAAAATAAATCTTTCCTCCTCTAAGTTGACTTGGTCAGGCATTTGGTCACACAACCAAGACCCCGCTCATGTATCCCCTTCCTCTGTTTTTTGTTCTACTGGGGTTAGACAGTGCTTCCCTACATTGTTAGGGCTAGGTACATTTTACTCATTCCACCAATTCCAAGAGTAAGAGCTTCCAGAAACCCCCTCAGACGTGCATCCTGCAGCAATGCTTTGTCAGTTATCTTGGCACCACCAAGTTGGCTGTAAAGGTAGCCATCACCCCAAACTCCCCACTCCCTACAGGTGTGTCCTCGTATCAACATACAGTGAGGCCACCCCTGGCCTCTCAGCTTTAAATTGCCGCAGATCAACAACAGCACTGAACCGATGAATGGATGGCTGAACACAGAAGTGCAGACCACAGAGAAGAGATGTGCCAGGCAACAGCTGTACCAAGAAGCTAAGGCTGCAGCAGCGTGCCAGAAAACCAGGCGGTACACACTGCAGGATCAGCGGGGGTGGGGAAGGAGAGAGACTCAACCATGACATGCAAGTTGTTCATTCCATCCAGGATTGATTTCAATTAGCCCCCAAAGGCAGCTTAATTCTATTTTCTCTTTCATCCTTCAGGTTCAAATTCTAGTAGCAAAAGCTGCTGCCCACAGAGTGAATCTTGATTTAGCAGGGAAGAGGAGGGCTTCTTCTGTGCAGAGGGAGAAAAAGCAGAAGAACAAGAAGCACTACTGAATTTGCTAGTTGCACAGAAGAACACGGCCCCCAAGGTGCTCGTGTCCTCTGACAAACGCAGCCAGTGAAGAGGAGGACCTTGGAGGCCCTGCAATGCAAGCTGTGTGTCTGACCCCATTTTCCTGCAGTTGGGTGGTGGTGTAACAGAATCGAATCTGGACAACTCTGTGGTTGCCTGTGGAAAACAGCTCAGCCCGGTGATATTTCATCCCAGGCTTCACTCTGGGAGGTAATTTCCTCAGGAATCAGTGTAATTACTGCAGACCTGTTTTCCAGAAAAGACGATGACCTACCTGCTCAAAGCCATGTCAATACCATGAGCCAGATGCAAGGGAGGATGCGGAAGCCTTGTAATGTTGGGAGCTTCTGAATAATTGTGCAAATAAGTGTGGGAAGAAACTTGAGCTCTTGAACAAGTAACAATGCATGAGCCTAATATTGGCGGCCGGTAACTTATCATGTTAAAATTATAAATATAAACAGGTACTCCAGGTGGGAATACACTACGAAATGAAAGATCCTATAACATTGCTTATGATTCAAGGTTTCTTTTCAGCTTTGCAGAGTTCATTTATTTCTTATGATTGATAACTATATTGCTTTTCAGTAGTTTTCTGTATTTAAAGTTACTTCTTATGGTAATTATATAAGACATTATTTTGTTTCTATACTGATGAGAAGATTAAGGTTTAAGAGTTAATTTACTTGTTGAATTCTAGAAAGTCATTCTCACTGGCAATGAATACAAATTCCATACTTAAAAAGCTGCCAGTTTGTATTTCAAATTTTACTTTTGTCGATTCTTAGGAGTAGTCTATCATGAGCTACTCGAAGACACACAGGAAGCTTTGTTTTGCTGTTTTAAAATAAGCAACCTTAGGGGCTGGGGAGATAGCTCTGTGGCACAAGTGCCTGCCTGGCAAGTGTAAGGTCTTGAGTTTGAACCCCAGTCCTGCAAAAATAAATAAATAAATAAATAAAATAAGCAACCTCAGGTGCTCGGTATTACAGCTGAGGACAGACCATTGCAAAGGCAGCATAATGTGGAAGAATCTGGGGAACAGAAAGGCATTCTCATCATTGTGTAATTTTAATTTTATAAGCCATATAAAAATGTAGTAAAATGTGTCTACACTTAGGTTTTCATTAATTTAAAAATTCTATAAAAGCAAATGGCTGGTGTCTTGCCCAGGTTTCTGGAGTCCAGCTTAATCAACTTAACACTAAAATTTCACTATTTCTGATTCTTATAAAATAAAGTTCTTGACATGTTGGCATACCAACTTTCCTTTTGAGAATAACTCTGTTGGGAAAGAATTTACAATCCCGTTCTTAAAGCTTCCAGACATTTGCCTGACCTGAATGTTTATTAGATCTTTCTGAAACTTTCTTGGAAGAAAAACCAGAATAAAAACCTGAAGCCTATAAAATTCCCTTTAAAAAAATCTTTTGAAAATGGTCATGGTTGGGTTTGGGGAGATAGCTCCGTGGCACAAGTACCTGTCTGGCTAGTGCAAAGTCATGAGTTTGAATCCCACTCCCGCAGAAAAAAAAAAAAGAGAGAGAGAAAGAGAAAATGGTCATGATTTATAAACCAAATAACACATTTTTTTTCCTGCTTAACATAGAGTCTATACTACTTTTTTAGTCTGAATTTTTTTTTTTTTTTTTTTTTTTTTTTTTGAGACAGGGTCTCGCTATGCAGCTCAGGTGACCTTGAGCTCACTTTTGTGGCCCAGGCTGGTCACAAACTCACATCGATCCTCCTACCTCAGCCTCCCAAGTGCTGGGATTACAGGCATGCGCCACCATACCCGGCCATAGTCTGAATTTTTAAAAGGATAGAGTGAATGACTAGAACTCAACTGTTCTGCACAGGCATTAGTACTGCTAGGACTCTTAGAAGCATGGTCAAATTATCAATTTCTGTTGAATTTGATATCAATTCTCTCAAAAAGATTAAAAATCACTTTATTCTTATATAAAAAAAAAAGACCATGTAAATTAGAAAATGAGGCCATACCATACTGGATCACTAATGCCCAAAACAACTGACTCATATTTTCTGCTAGGTCCTGGTTAAGTCATTTCCTTTCTTTCATAGTTATGGTTTCATTGACTGTGTAGCTGAAGTCTGGCTCAGTGGAACATTCCTACAGTCCCAGCATTCCTGGGAGACTGAGGCAGGTGAATCACAAGATTGAACCCAACCTCAACCACTTGGGGATCTATTATGCCCTTATATTTAAAAATAAAATAAAGAATGCAACTCAGTGAGAAGGCCCTGTGTTCCTCCCCAGTACCACACAAAAAAAGTATCACTTTTTATAAAAAAAAGTAACAGGTAACAGGTAATATTATTAAAAGCTTTTTTCCCCATAAAATCAAATTCAGAAATCAGGTTCCTTAGACCATGAAGCACATTTTTTAATTTGGGAAATACTGTCACTGTGACTGTGGGCTTTCAAAAGCTCTACCCCTGGAGCCAATGGGAACATGTTGATTTTTCTTGATTTCTCAAAGAACACCAAGGAGGAGGGGTGTGTGGACCCTCCATGGAGCTGAAGGACCAGGTTGGCTTCGGCATAACCACATAACAAGGGTGCAGGCTTCCACAGCTAGGAGCCAGGCTCCAAACATAGGGCGCCAACCAGGGAGACGCACGCTGACACCAAGGCCGTGTACAGGCCGCTGCTTCCTCAGCACTGTGGGCCTATGAACACCTCCCTCCCAGGGGACAACTGCAACCCTGCCCAGGAGAACTCAAAGGACTGTCAAGGTGAATACAGGGGCAATCAGGAGCCCTGAACTGGGCCCGTGGGCCTACAGAGTGTGTGTCCCTGAGCAAGGCTGAGAAGGGACGGCAGAGCAGAGCCTGGAATGTCGCCTACAGCAAGAAGCCAGCTGGAGAACTGAGGGACAGGCTGGAGGGAGGGTCTGCCGCTGCCCCTGCCAGTCCTGAGCACCTGGAGTGGGGTGTGCCGGCTCCCTGAACCAGAAACTTGAAGCCTGGCTGCCTCGAAGGAGACCCGTACACACCCACAGGGCCAGAATCCAGGTCTATGATCTAGGATGCACTATCTACTATCATAAAGCTGTTTCACTAAACAAAAACATTCACCCTGCCTTCCCCCAACTTCTCTTTCTCCCCACTTCCCGACTAGCCCAGCCCCGTTAGGGAGATGTTGGCGAGCTGTTGCAGGGGATTCAGAGGCAGTCACAGTCTCACCAAGCACTGAGGAGGCACTAGATGCTCCTAGTTGTAAGCTTGCATTCTAGCTATAGGAATGAAAGGGAACTTCATAATCAGACCCAGATGTGGCATGCTGCCTGGACTCACCTGTATATGATTAAAACGTGCTCTCATGAAACCAACTGGGGCTCCATATGTACGCATAACAGGGAGCAGTTGTCTGAACACAGTGTAACCTTGGATACCAGAAACTCAACTTTCTCAGTCTTGTTGCTAAGGCAACTGGACAGAGGTGGGTGTGGGGAGCCCTGCATAGCTACAGAGAGCTATGCTGCCAGCAGGAAGCAATGGGGTGGAAGGGAGAGGGAGGGCCCTGGGCCACCCAGCTTCCCAGGAAGGGCAATGTCACCAA
This sequence comes from Capromys pilorides, assembly GCA_004027915.1. Lineage (NCBI taxonomy): Eukaryota > Metazoa > Chordata > Mammalia > Rodentia > Capromyidae > Capromys > Capromys pilorides. The sequence continues at coordinate 8,279 of PVKN010001253.1, read as the reverse complement.
TGACAGGAGAATCTCTAAGTTAGACCCTCTTATATACTCATAGAGGGGCATAGGGTGGACCAGATAGGCTGGAAGAAGGAATGCAAATTGTAGGCAGAAGCAGAATCAAAAGAGGGATGTGGAATTAGGAGACAGTTGGTGCATAGAGGCACAGGCTGGGCTTCAAGGGCCACCAGGGGGAATCCAGAACCCAATCCTAGCCCTGAAATTCACATCAGTGCTTTAGGCTCATTAGCCTGGATAATCTGGTGATGACCCACCATGGATGGTGGTTGAAAGGTAGATGTAAAGCTTTTAGAATATTCTGAAGATCAAATAGGAAATGAAGCTATTAAAACAAATGACTTCCTTCTCTACCCTGTCACAGGTCTGAGCAAAGGCCCAATTTTACTCTGTCCCTATTGGACAGGACCAATGCCCTCTCCATGGTTAGGAAGGCAACTGTACTGTTGCTTCCAAGGTCAAGAAGAGGAGAGGTGCCTGCTCCCTCCCAGAGACCCAGGCAGATTCCTTTCCTGTGCCATATCCAGGAAGCCCCTCCTGACCCTGAAATGCCTGTCTTCACCCTCTTCACACAGCATTCAACATTTATGTAATTTGTTACTATGATTTATAACTTCATTACAATATCACAGCTTCACAGACACAGAAGCAATGGGCCATTAAAATAATCATTAAGTGAAATTCCGTGAAATTTTAGATGCAGGAGAAGGCCAGGCAAGCAGGAGACAAGAACGCTTGCATTGGAAAACTCTATGCTGGAAATAGTTGCTAAAAATTTCACATAACCTTTATGTCTGAGCTTTATGGTAATCAAGTCTCCACCAGGGACCAGGGAAGGTCTATGGCCTCATTAGCACTAGAGGTGTCAGTTGCCTGTGCCTCACCTGTGCACAGCTCCTTGGCCCTCCTGGCCCCAACCTCAGTGTGCTCACAGCAGCCTGGGTAAATGGGACCCTTGGTACACTGTCCATCTATTCATGCAGCAAAGAGCTTCTGAGGTCCGACAATGTTCAAGCTCACTGACAGTGCGGTTATGGACTACGGTCTCTTCTCCTTGGTCTCTTCTTCTGGAAGTTCACTGTCATGGGAGAAACACCTGAGGCAAACAGCGCGCCCACCCCCTGCAAGCTTCCAGGTACCGTTCTCAGCACCCTCTCAGCATGGGGCAGTGAGGGGAGCTATAGCTGATGGGCCCTGCAGGTGAGTGGAGGCCCTGGTGGGGAAAGTGAGACAGCTAGAGAGGGTGCCAATCTGCAGGGAAGGCAGCCCACAGCCAGGCTGGCACTGACCAGACAGGAAGAGAAGAGCCTTGCCGCCTGGAGCTCTCTGATCCCAGGAGACCTGTTAAGCTTTATCTCTCACTGAGCTCACTTGAGTAGGTGACTGTCTCAGTTACTCTTCTCTCACTGCTGGGACAAATACCCGACACCCAAAATGAAGAAAGGGCAGGTTTACTTAGCTCACAGTTGCTGGAGATTTCACTCCATACTTGGCTGGCTCTGAAGGAGGGTGGTACAGGGCAGAGTAGCAGTTCATAGTGGCAGAACAGCAGCAATGGCAACAGAGTCAACAGAGCGTCTGTGTCTCTCTTATATTACATGCAGGCTACCTGCCTCAGGCTATCCACCTCAGGCCACACCCATAATCCCAGCAGTACTCAGACCCATAATCCCAGATTTGGTTCACCCATAATCCCAGTGGATCATGAGTTAATCTCAAACTCTGCAAGTCCCCACCCCAGTGGGACAACTGGACACAAACCATAACATTCTGGCTATGTCCTGGAAGCAAGGGAGGCTTGATTATAACTCTTGGCATTCTTAAAGTACAAGCAACACCTTTATTGCATTGAGTGCCAGGTGGTGTTCAGGGCCTGTCTTCACTGGGGTCTGTTTGAGTGGACCTCTCTCCCAAGCTGGACAAAGACCGGGTACTCACAAATGCTATGGGTGCACCCCTCTGCTCCCCTCTGCTGGCAGAACACACCCACCCAACTTGCAGAGCTTACTTGCAAATCCTCTCTGGAAGATTTCTCTGACCCTCTCTATACAGCCTCCTCCCTTCTCTGAGCTTAGGTGTGCCTAGGAAGCCCTGCAACTGTCACATGTTCATCTGCTTTCCCCAACTGTACCCATCCATCCATCCATCCATCTGCCTGTCAACCTGTCTACCTGTCTACCTTCCTATCCAAATGTTTCAGTTATGTGATCCACTGAATTCAAGAAACAAATCTTTGCCTTTCGATGTCCCTGTGTTTGCTCCTGCCACAGGCACGTGAAACCACACTAGACAAAGTGCTCTATCCTCCTGCAGTTGGGATGGCACGGAGAGGTGGGGTAACAGCCCCACCTCAGCTCATGGGCTGCATGTGCAGCTCGAAGGACTGAAATGCGGAGCAGTGGGCAGGAAGCACAAGACAGCGCTGAGTGTGAATGGGCACAAGTGAAGTGCTCACAGCCCTCTCTGTTTTTGTTTTCTATGCTGCTAAGACCCTGTGACTTTTGTACATTGTGGTCAAAATACAGAATAGGATTTTTTATTTCATAATTTATGACCTTGGCTTCATCTGTCTTTGCAGTTCTACCATATTCCCCAAAAGCCAGAGTGAAGTGCTGTCCTCCCTCTGTCGCTGCAGGCCCCAAATCTGATGATTACAATGTACAGGAGGGGGCTGGGGAGATAGTTCAGCAGCATAAGCGCCTGCCTGGCAAGCACAAAGTTCTGAGTTTGGTCCCCAGTACCAACAAAAACAAATACTGTGACAGTGTACAGGAGGACTGTGTAGGTTCCATGACACTGCGGCACTAGTTCACACAGAGCACTGGAGGATTGTGAGCCAATCCTGCTGGACACCTAGGGCCGGCTGCACTCCCCTCCGCCTCCCACACCCACACGCCACGGCTTCACGGCACACATCTCCAGAACCCTTCAATGTCTGCTTCCATGACCATCAGCCAGAACAGAAGAGCTTTCTACGCGCTTGCTATTTTGTCTCCAAAATTCGCCGTCCCCACTTGACAGGCTGCCTGGCCACCAACGGCCACTGTCTTCCTTCCCTCTTAAGTTCTTGATGTCTGGGAACAGCGCAGGTTCCCTGTTGTTCCTGTGCCTGCCACCTCCAGGCCCAATTCCCTGACTGACTTGTGGAGCCCTCCCTCAATGTGGCTGCATCTTCCTTGGATTTACAGCTGCTTTTGAAAATGTGTGCAGAAGAGCACGAGTCCTGGGAGCTATTTCTTTCAAGCAGAGCTTGAAAGCCTATTTGGAAAACCCTGAGCATTCTAGCCCCCTTCAGAGACTGGTAACACACCCGGCACTGCCTAGACTGAGAGGTCCTCCACCTGCAGTGTCCTGAAACCCATCGTTTCTCATATTTTATTGGCACAGGATTATTTCTAGCATCAACACCTACTGAGATTCTTCAAAAAAGGTGTCTTGTGTACAGTATGCCATGAGAGAGAGGGGTTTAAAGTAGAGCAGCCTGTGGTCATTGAGCTATAAACACATCTTCTGTAAAATCTGTTATAAACATACAATGACTTGAAACAGGAATATTCTTCTGCTTTGAGACAAGCAAGCGAAGTGCTCTTATGTGCAAATGAATGTGAATCTATTATTTTCACTTTTTTTCTTAAATCCTATGGTTCTGCTTTTCTGCAGTAACCTGCAGAAAACAGAGAGATGAAGACCGAGGGCGAGCCTGGCTTGGCTGAAAGGGCGCCAGAGGCAGAAAGAGGAAATTGGAGAGATGCTGCGCCCGAGCATAGATGTGAGCAGGAGATAGCACCGACGCTCCAGCGATGCCCACACACGTGCCTGCTAACAGGGACGCCACGTGCTTCTCCAGTATTGTTCTCCTCTCCCCAGGGGACAGAGGAGCACAGTGCCAAGGAAATGATGAGATAGTGCCTGTACCATGTCCAGGTAGGGCTCCTGGGGAATGCGTGTCCCTCCTGGTGTGTAGCCATGTATAATGGCCGAGTTTGGAACACTGCTACGCATGTGGAAGCTAAAGCCTGACACACTGTAATCCCCACAGTGGCCCTGGGAACACCATGTGCGCCATCTTGCATGTGAAGAAACAGGTTTAGAATCTGACCTCAGGTCACACTCTAGTCAGCCGGTGGCTCCCATCTCCTATCACCAAGAAGTGACAAGATCTCTAGTCACTTGGGAAGCATCCTGCCAGATCACTGCCCTCTGTTCCCCAGGGAGACAGGAAGTACCATAGGGGTGCCCGAGGCATCAGATCCACATGCCAAGGAAGTTGAGCTTGTGCCACATGACAGCCAGAGCTTGGGACCTGGATACCAAGCCACCTAGAGCCAGGTGGATGTCACCAAAAATGGAACAGCAATTTTCACAGAATCTTTCAATGTGAGGAGAGAAAAGCATTTGTCTCTGATGTGTTCTATTGACATTTTTTGTTTTCAGTGGCAATAAAAATGGGTTACTTTTATAAGCAAAGACACATATTTGAATTTGAATAAATATATGAAAAAGGTAGGAAAAAATTGATCTTTATTGAGCACGAAGCTGTGTAATAGGTAATCACTGATCAAAACAAAATGAAAGTTTTAATGCTTTTTAAACTTTTGTAAATGAGGGGCTTTCAGGAGGATGAAATGAAAGACGTGCTGAGCCATCTCCAGCGCAGTCTAGTGAGGGCCTGTGAGTCAGGAGGTAGCCTGAAACTGTGCAAAGGCAGGCAGGAAAAAGGGAAAGGAGACTTGGAAACAAAGGGCAAGTTGATGGAAGAGGCAAAACTTGAGGGAGGAGAGGAGGAGAGGGGAAGGAAACCAGGCGCACTTCTGCTTCACCTCATTTGAGCAACTGAGGCAATGAGAAGCTGAGTACTATAGTAAATGCGTATGTCCTTCATCTTCCCATTCTGCAAAACATTTTAAGTGTTTGTGGGATGTGGCAGGGACCACAAATGCCTTCTTTAACAAGTGCTGCAGAGCTGAGGCTGAGTAGCCATCATCATCTTAGAGAAAATTCCCATGCACCCACTCACGCTCTTGTGGTGCTTTTCTGGCTTTGTGTCTGCCTAGGTCATGCTTTCAGAGCATCCCGCAGGCAGTGACCAGAGAATCCCAAGAGGATGGAGATGCGGTGCTGGCCTCGGGTGCCCTGCATGCACCTCGGCAGGTGCTGTTTGCTTGTTCATGACAAAAGGCAGGTGGGTTGGTAGAGGGATCTCCTCCAGGAGTAAGTGGGCAGGGGTGGAGCTCAGCTCCCAAGGACCTCCTCCTTTCTGCATTAAACATCAGTGAGCATGTTACAGCTCTTAGTGTTGGAACCAGCTGATCGCAGGCTGAAATGTGAGCCAAAGCAAAATAAATCTGGGCTGGCCAGATAGCTCAGAGGATTAAAGCACCTGCTTTAATCCTGCAGGGGCCTGAGCCAGGGCCAGAGGTTTGATCCTGGTCTTCCTTGCTGCCCGCCCACCCCCAGGACTGAGACTGGCTGTGGTGGCACATGCCTGTAAGCCCAGTGCTTGGGAGGCTGAAAACAGGAAGATCACTACAAGTCCAATCTGTGTAGTGAGACCCTGTAAACCCTATACTAAATACATTAAAAAATAATGATAAAATAAATCTTTCTTCCTCTAAGTTTAGGGTGTCACATATTTTGATCCAGCAACAAGAAAGTGACTAAGTCAGAAGGACATATACACTCTACACTAGCCCTAGGTGACATTGCCATCCTTCCAAGAGGTTGAGCAAATTTCCTCATAATTGTCAATGTTACCTAGCCTGTGACAATAATGAGACCATGCAGCGAGTAGGGCCATATATGACTTCCAAACTTGCTTTTAAAGACCATAAAGCTTCCCAGTTTCTACCTTAGGATCTCTGAGACTAGCAGAACTGCTGGGCAATATGAGAGGCATGAGGACACTTGTCAGATGGCCCACCTAGCAGCTCAACAGCTGTAGCCAGATAAGGCAGCGCAGGCAAAATCAGTCATATATTCACTTTGTGTTAAGTTGCCAGGCTTGGGGGAGTTTTGTTATATAACACATAAGTTGATACAGGTAGCATATGTCCTGAACTAGGGCATCGGTAGGATTCATTCATTCAACAGAGTTTCTGAATACCTATTACATGGCAGGGTTTCATCTAGGCCTTGGGGTCACTGCAGAGAACAAAACATTCTTGCCCTCATAAAGCATAGGCTGAAGAGGGAAGATGGATTGGGGAACTATTTAAGAATTATATTTGGGAGTGGCTCCCAGTCTACTGAACCTGGAGGATGAGAGAGAAAGGAGCAAAGAATGGACTCTCAGGGTTCCAGGGTGAGAGGTCAGCTTAATCCAGAGACAAGCAGACAGGACTGGGGTTGCTCAGCTTGGGATCCATGGACACCTGTGGAATAATGAGGTGACAGGCAGACAGAGGTGACTGATGCTCAGGAGGATGATCAAGGTGAATGTCCTGAAGTCATTCTGTCCTGTACAAATACAGATAGATAGACAGACAGACAGACAGATATTAGGAGGTAGCCATGTGCTCATCATTTGGAGACACCAGAATGACAGGAGTGACAGGAGTTATATGACCTACCCTTTCAGGAAGTTTGAGTTTAGTGGAAGAGACAAAGTATTCATTGCGGCAAGTGGTTTAATAGTGAAAATAAGGGTTCTGTGTGACACAGGCTTAGAGGAAATTTGATACATACTGTGGTTGAAACCACAACATTGAATAAAGTCTTTATGGGATAGCAAGGGAGAGAAGTGGATGGGTTCTGCTGGGAAACATCCAACAGGATGCCTAACAGTATATAAGAATACAAGAACAGGAGAGGTACTGGGAAGAGGGAGGAAAGGAGGAAAGGGGAACCAGGAAAGAGAGATGAGCTGTCTTTTGTCAGTGACAAGGCAGCTGTGAGGAAGTCACAAGCTGATGACATTCCATTTGCTTTGGGGATGAAACAGCCTGAGCTTGGTCTGAAACATGCTATGGACTCCCAGCCATCCACAGAAGAAGCCTGAAGGCTCCTCTACTGGAAGGCTTTCTCCTGGGATGCCCTTCCTGTGAATCCCTAAAGAACTCTACTGCTTTCCACTACCATGGCCTCAGATGTTTTACCTCCTCAAGCGTAAGTCTGGATTTCCTTCAAACCGGGAAACTGATGTTAATATTGCCTTTATTATTTGTTTCCTATAGAACATGATGGAACCTAATATTACATGAGGCTAGCCTCCTCTAGAGCCTATCATTACATAAGTAGATACTTATCTAGGTTAATGAGAAGGGGACACAAATGACTCCACAGCTAGCTGTGGAGTCTGTCCTAAGAAGGACAATCAAAGAATCATGGTATGAGAGAGCTCCTCCAGCCCGCCAGAAGAGCAGCCTATCCAGCAGCCAGGCCTGCAAATGCAGCCTATCCAGCAGCCAGGCCCACCGCGTGAGATCTCCTCCCCCAGCCCACCTGAAGCACAGCCTGTCCAGCAGCCAGGCCTGCCATGTGAGTGAGACCCCCTCCCCCTGCCCACAAGCAGCTCAGCTGACCCAGCAGCCCAGACTGACCAACCAACCCACAGGCACACAGTTCTGCACCAAAGGTCACTACTGTACAGAATGATACAGACAAGGAGCAAAATGCAATCTTGTTACAGGTCCCAAGCCCACCCGTAACAAACACAGGACATACTACTATAGAAGAAAATCGGAATCAAACAGCTAAAATCTTTGAATTGGTAGCATCTGAAGTAAACAAACAAATGCAGAAACATATAGAAAAACTCAGATTGGAGATAACCTCTAAAGATAAAAAAATAAAACTTGGAATTACTAGAGCCTGAAGTAAAAAAATAGCTGCAGAAAAGCATAGAGGGAATGAGATCAGAAACAACCTCTGAAGTAAAAAATAGTCATCTCTAGATTAATAGCAACTGAAGTAAAAGAACAATTTCAGAAAGGCAGAGAGGAAATGAGAGCAGAAACAACCTCTGAAGTAGAAAAAGAAAGGATAACTATAATGAAAGACTTAATACATGAATCTAAAGAAGACATTGATAAAAAATTAGAGGAGATTAGAAAAATGATGGAATCCTTGAATAAGCAATATAGGAAAGAAATAGATCACATGAAACAGGTTCAAAGAGATATACAGGAAAATAAAATTTCAGTCACAAGCTGGCAACACCATTGAATGAAAGTGAAGATAGGATTTCACAGTTACAGCTAGTGAAAAGATAAGAAAGGATCTCATAAAACAACCAAGATGCAGGAAAAAGTAATTCAACATCTGCAAGATGATCCAAA
>PVKN010001252.1:0-54743 GCA_004027915.1 Capromys pilorides | reverse complement strand
GCTCGCAGACTCATTTCCCTGTCCTTTGTCTTCCCCTGCTTCCGTCTGATTGAGCCTGCTGCCCAGCCACACCCTGCCTTGCCGAGGTCCCTCCTAGCCTCTCAGCGTGTCAGGGTCAGAGTTGGGAGGTGGGGTGCAGTGTAGGTGGCCGTGCGGCCAGGCGCGTGCCTCGAGGGGGAGGTGGCCCTGCTGGGCGGGCTGCAGACCTCCGCAGTGGGTGGTCCCATAGAGTGTGTAGCCTCGGTGACACAGGCATTGGAAGCTGCCAGGAGAGTTGATGCAGATGTGGTCGCAGGTCCTCTCGAAGGAGCACTCATCGATGTCTGCGGGGCCACAGGGGACAGAGTTAGGGCCTGTCATTCCCAGGCATCCGGGCACGCGGGTGTGGACAGACGTGGCCCTGAGGCTCGAGACAGAGCCAAGCCACAGCAGATGCCACGCTTCATGGCTGCTGCTCTATTTCCATTTCCCCCACTGCACACCTTTCCTGGAGGTGAGCAGGGTGCCAATGTTGTGAAGGGAAGGGATGACTGTGACTCAAAGAACACCTCAAGCTCAGTGTGGTCGGGAGTGGCCCTGAATCCACATCTGCAGGGAAGAAAATGTCTGGGACTCCCCTGGGAGGAAGCCACCGGACAGGTACCTGTGGAGCGTCTGAGCTATAGGGCCTAGCACTGGGTCTGGCCACGTGTGTTTTTTTATTTTTTACTTTTTTTGTGCGCAGGGTCTCACCACGCAGCTCTGACTCATAGTGATCCTACTGATTTCTGCCTTCCTAGTGCTGGGATTACAGGTGTGCACCACCATACCCGGACTCCATCACTGGTTCAGCAGGGGCAGGACCAACACAGCATGCAGTGCCAGGGTTCAAACCCTGGCCTCTGTGCTTATCTAAGCAAGCACTTAGTCGCTGAGCTATACCACGGGGCCCCATGTGCGGATTTAATTATGGGAACAGAACCAGCAGATGGTACCCCGACAACCTGTGGGAAATGGAATCCCTCCGGGGCCCTCCCTACCTAGGGGCTCTCCCTTCTCTAGGCTCCTGAGGCCTCCACCCCAGCTGCTGGCTTCTGGGCTGGGATTCCTGGCGTTTGCCCAGCCGTTTCTTTCCACCATCCTGGCTTCCCCTAAGGCGTCCAGGGACCTTAAGGGACTGTTGGAGGTGCTTGCAGTGTGCAAAGCTTTCCACCAGGTGGCAGTGCCTCTTTTTTTAGCTGGAGCTGTCGGGTTTTGCAGCAGGGGAGGACAGGGGTTCCTTCCTTTGGGCTCAGTTTCCCACCTATGAAGGAGCCAGTTTGGACTAGAGGGCTCCTAGAGTAATAAAGGACAGAGTGGGGGGGGGGGCAGAAGGCAGGAGCGCATGCGCACTCCGCCCTGCAGGTCCAGCCCCACCCACACGCTGTTCTCCTCCGTGCTCACCTTGACACGTGCGCTCGTCGGTCAGCAGCTTGTAGCCCTTGCGGCAGCTGCACTCGAAGCTGCCCACGGTGTTGCGGCAGAAGTGATCGCAGCCACCGTTGTTGACCAGGCACTCGTTGATGTCTGCAAGGTGGGGAGCAGTGGAGAGTGTGAACTCAAGCTACCCAGGGGCCGCAATGCCATTGTCCTCCCGCTTTGCCCCACCTCGCCTGCCACCCAGGGCCTAGGGCTGGTCTTGGGTCCCCATGTGAGCATGGGGACAGGGGCCTGCTCAGGAGGTTGTGCGTCGGGGGCTGGGGCACTGGAGTCATCACAGAACAGTGCAGCGATACCCCACGTGGGGCGAGACAGCAGGATGACGACCTCCCACATCCAGGGGCACAGAGGCCGGAGCAGGTGCCACTTGAGCCACTGAGGATAAGCCACTGTTCCCGCCATGCAGGACCTCGCCTGGGTTATGAGGGTGCTGGTGCCTGGCCAGCCCTCAGTCCCCTTCTTAGAAAGCAGCTCTCACTGCCTGCTGAGTGAGGAAAATGAGGCTCGGAGAGGAAGCACCTGGCTCAGGACAAAGCAGCCCAGCTGCCCACCACCCCTCCTCAGTCCCCATTGTCCCAGCTGTCTCTATGGGCTGCAAGGAATGAGTGGCAGCTGGATCCCAAGGGTCTTGCCGAAATGCTGTATGCACATCCAGCCAGGGACAAGAACTGAGTCATTTGCCCTGCTCTGGTGTCTCAGACCTCAGCCGGGCTACTCACTGCTTTATTACAGGCCCAGCAGGAGATGGGCTGGCATCCCAAGGTCCTGGAACAATGTTCCCAGGCAGTGTCCCCATCAACCTGACCTAAGCACACCTAGATGCCAGCTGCATAGATCAGGCGGCCATGTGACACGGAGGTCAAGTCAAGCTGCCTTCTGGGCCTGCTCCGGCGGTCTCTGCGTATGGCGTCAAGCCCTCCCTCAGGGTCTCTGGGAGCTCTGCCTCACAGACAGAATCACAGGGCCGAGTCCAAGAGCAGAACTCCATCAGCAACTCCCCAGAACCCCACACCAGCCCCGAGGCCACCAGAGAGGCACAGCAAGAGACCTCAGGCCAGGCACCTCCTGTCCAGCTGGGATCACAGGAAGAGGGTCAAGTTCCTAGCTTGAGGCTGCAGGCAGGACAGTAGGCCCCCATCTTTACAGCCTCACTGTCTGGTGACCTCAGGCAGGGAGAGGGACCTCCGAGGCTAGAGCTCCTGCCAACTGGGCAGCCAAGCAGCGTCTGCCCCAGGAAGGCTGGCATCAAGAGCCCAGGCACTGAGGGCGCGGCACAGCGCTAGGGATGCCTCAGCCTTTCCTCTAACATCGTCCATCCCTGAGCCAGTGGCTGGAGGCTTCCATAGCAACCAGGGAAGCAGGTTTATAGGAGCCCAGGTTGGCTTGGCTCTCAAGCCCAGGATGTGGAGTGATGCTGGGCTCAAAGGACCCTCGACCTCCTGGGAGCCTCCTGGGGTGCAAGTTCTGCTCCTCTTGCACAACTCCTCCCCCATTCCCGTCTTCTACTTACCCTTCACAAGGTAGCAAATCCCATGGCAACCCCTGCTTGTTGGCTGGTCACCAAGACTCCCAGGCCTCCCAGGACCAAGCAGGCCCGGGCCAGCTCAGTCTCCACCAGTGGTCACCTTGCCACTGCAGGGAGCTCCCTTCTGGAAGCCCTGGAGACCACGGAGGCTGTGGTTGCTTTTGCCTGACTCAGCAGCAGTGAGTGTGTAGGAATGACAGACAGGAAGTTGGGGTGACCCCAGCCCATGGAAGGGACCTGGGGCTGAGAGGGGGAGGCCACGAAGGGGACACTCATGTGCACCTCCTGGGGCAGCTTGGGCTGCATGTGCAGGATGCTGGGGGTGGCATGAGCCACAAGCACATGGGTGAACTGTGCCTCTTCCTTTGCTATCCACCAGGACACAGCTTGGCAGCCTGGTGCCCTGTGCGTGGGGCTGGCAGGTGGAGGGCAGGTGAGGATACCTTCACACCATGCAGATAAGATCCTGATAGGGCTGCCCGGCTGGGGTGGTCCTGTTGGCCCTGAGGGGAATCCAGGCTTTGTCCCAGGAAGCCCTCCTCTTATAAGATGCCCACCTGCCCACAGCAAGCAGGACGTAGCCCCCCATAGCAAGCTGAGGTCGCACCCTACCAGTTACACTGGCCCAGTCCCCGCGATGAGGCAAGACACCTGCCTGCCTTCCCTCCTCTGCCTGTCTTGTGGTCCCGCTGTCCATGGCTTCTGGCTCTGTATTCTGAGCTCCTTTACCCTCATCCTTCTAGCCACCTGTTTTGCTGCCACTGACTTTCTGCTTTCAGAAAACCCTGGGCTTTTGACCCTGCCTGGAGCCTCAGCAGGCCTGGAGTATGTATGGGCCTTGCTGGAGACCAAGTCCCAGCCTGGAGCCTTAGGTAATGGGGAAGGCCACACCCTGGGGACACCTCTCCAGCCAGAGCTGGAGACCTTGGAAGACACCTACTCTGGGCTCTGGAGAGTTCATGGCCAACAGCCTGAGGCAGGTCCCACAAGCCTCTAGTTCTAGTACCCATGGAGAGATAGCGATCTCCACTCCGTTTTTTCAAAAAACAGTGTCAGCTACTCACACAGGAGGAGTGGAAGCTTTTTTGTGTGAGAGAGCCAGACACCACTGAGATTGGGGAGTGAGGACCCTGGGGTGGCGCAGCCCCAGGCCGGGCTCCATCCACAAAGGGCTGGCCAGAGGCTGTGCAGGCTCTGCCTGGTGCAACGGCCCAGCTGCTTCCAGAAGCACCTTGGGGCTTGGGTCTGCGGGTCTCCTTTTACCTAAGAAATGGTATTAGGATGTTGTGGTGGGGGCTGGAGGTGGCACAGAAGCCCCTCTCCCAGCTGCCTATCCTGGGCCACAGAATGCCCGGCCTTTCCTGCCAAGGAAGCTTGGCTCCTGGCAGGGAGTGCTGGGCTCCAAACTGCCCCAGTGTCCCTTCAGGCTCAGCCCAGATCAGTCTGCCTCAGAGCCGGTGGTGAGGCCTGGCCCTGGGTGACACTGTGGGGCGGTGAGGCTCCCTTTGCCAGTTGTTCCTGGCGCTGGGTCCATGTGGTGAGGATCAGGAGCTACCTGACTGCCCACACGCCTGCCAGGGACACCTCAGGCTATCCATGGGCAGAGTGGTGGACTTGGAGGGCTTTATTCTCAAATACACAGGCTTTGGAAGATCCGTTATTTTTGTCAACAGTCACCAGTTCTTCCCAGCAAGCTGGCAAGGAAAAAGAGGCTGTGGCCATCTGTTTTTACAGGCATAAAACCAGTCTACCTGGACCTACTTTTAAATCACCCTAAACCTGTTTTCAATAAACTCCCTGACTGGGTTTTGGTAGGTCTGGTCCCTGTCCCCTTTGGGGCTCTGTCCTGCTCAAGGTTGGAGGGGTCTGGGAGACCCCAGGGTATTGTGCACCTCTCTTGTGCATGTGCAGGGGCTTTGGTGCTCAGGCCTAGCCCTGCCGAGGCCCAGCTGGTCCTGCGGTGCTATCCGGCTCCCCTTCTGCAGCTGGCCCAGCTCTAGAGCTGTGTCACCCCCAGCCAGCTCACCTCTTTCCTACCTTCCATTGCCCATCACCCCAGAGTACAGGCAACCCTGTGGGGTGCCAGGGAGCCAATCAACCCCCCCCCCCCTTCCACCAGCTGAGATGCTCTTAAAACTTCTGGAACAATGGCATACAATGACACACACACAATGCTCCCCAGGAAGTGGAAGGCCCAGGAAATCCTGTATGAAGACACCTGTTTACCCTTTGGGCAGCCAGATTCTTGGACATTAGAGTCTTTTTGGCCCAGGAACCCAATGATGTGCCTTGGAACTAGCATTAGAGCCCTACCAGGACCCTTCCTGCCTCCTGACCTCCGTGTGTGTCCCCCTCCAGCCCAGCAGCTGGGCCCAGCTGTGCAACCGCAGGGGGTGGGGTGGGGGGCTGGCCTGGGCCAAGCCCAGACGGCATCACGGCCCCTGCGCTGACCTTTGCACGTCTTCCCATCTGGCTGCAACGTGAATCCAATGGGACAGCTGCATCGCACGCCAGTGGCCGTGTCCTTGCACGTCCGGTCACAGCCTCCGTTATTTACCGCACACGTCTCTGGGGAGGGAAAGAGACATGCGCTCAGCCTCCTAAGGCAGATGCCACCATCTTTCGCCATCCACGGGGAGATGGGCTAGGAGATGGAGACCTGCTGCCCCTTTTGGCTCTGATAATCTTGCTGTGGGACGCCAGGGACGCCGCACGGCCTGAGTCTCAGGAGCGCTGTGTGAGGGGAGGCCAGGCCCCCAGGTCACAACCACTGCTGGGGGCCAGTGCTGAGAGGGGCTGCCTAGGGGCTGCCTAGATGCCCTGGCCCTGGTTGCTCTGCCTGGGCCCAGCTCCAAGAGTAACAGGTAGTCATGGGTGGCAGCCGGGGCTTCTGCTTCGTCCTGCCACAGAGTGGCTCTGGGCCCTGGCAGCCTGCAGAGCTGGGGTCCCTGGGGCTGTACTTCCTCTGCCGCTGCGAGGCCCTTGGCCTCACATCTGTTCTTGTTGAGCCGTGCACCAGCGGTGGTGTCTGGTTTTTGTCTCTTTGAAGGCTTCTAGTGCTTTTTTCCCCTTCTGCAGAATTCAAAGGGGCCGAGCGGCGGGGGCACAAACGATGTCTCCACAGCCGTCTCTCGGGGCCAGTGATGCTCTGCAGGCCTGCAGGGGGCTGTCGGGCCAGCCCAGGGCAAGTCGCTACCCCAGTCCTGGTCCTCACCACCTGAGTTTCTGCCTGAGCACCTGGTGGGCAAACACTGTCTAGCCAGGGGTCCCCCAACTTCACTTCTGGGAAGCAAAAGGTGTCAAATGCCAATTTCTCAAACCCAAGCTCCCTGCCCCTCTGCCCGATGCCCCCTGGTGCCTGCTTTTCCGCCAGCTTCTCCCTGCAAGCTGACAACTCAGGGCTCCCTCCTGGAGGAGTTCAGGAAGGAGGAGATTCTCAGGGGCCTTTCCTTTGAACTTCACCTTGGAGGAGAGGTGCAGGAGGGAGGAGACCCACCTCCCTCTCTGTGATGGTTCCCATCTTGGGCAGAGCTGGGACGGGCCTAAGGGATGGCCCCTTCACCCTGACCCTCCCCAGTCTGGCTCTCAGCCTCCACACAGATCAGGGCTTCAGCTGGGGGTGGGCGGAGGTGGTGAACAGCCTCAGCAGCTGGGCCGTAGGCCCCGCCCCCGCCCTCCTGTCTTCCAGAGAAGGCCTCCCTAGGGGCTGCACCTGGGAAGCAAGGGCAAGCCTTTCTTCCTGGGCCAAGGTGAAGGTCACACAACCCTACTTGAAAGCACAAAGGCCTGGGCCAGGTGTTGGGGGTCCTGCTCGCCAAATGTTGCCTTGTCCTCCTGGATGGGGAGATTCTGGCCTCCCAGCCCAAGCAGGGGAGATGGCCTAGCTCCCGAGAGCCTTTTGAGGCTTACTTGTGGGAGGGGGAAGAGACCCAACCCTTGGCCAGGTGTGGGGGTTATGACTCACAGGCAGAATGGGGGGTAGGGGTCAGTATGAATGGTCAGCCCCTTCCTGAACCTCATTATCGACTCTCTCCTGCCCTGGGGAGTTTTAAGGCTCCCTGTGCCACCCCAGCCATGGGTTGGAGCGAGAGCTTCTGCCCCCCCGTCGCAGGGCTCTGTGGGCTGGTCCTGGCTGGTAGTGACCTTGCCCTGCAGCACCTCATCACAGCGGCAGTGCACACAGCAACGGTCACCTACGTCCCTCCCATGCCCCACGTCCCTGCTGCATAGCACCTGGACCCTCAGCTGCCCGACAAGGACCCAAAAGTGCAGGTGGTAGCAGCACTGGAGGGACGTCCCGGGTCTGACCCTAGTTCTCCACTCCCTGAGGACAGGGACAACCTGCCAACAACCTTCAACTTCAGCCTCCAGCCAGCCCCAGCTCCAGGGCACCCCGCAGCCATACAGGAGTCCACTGGCTGTCACTGCACCCACACCCCTGAATCCCGAGGCCCCTCTACCACCTCTGCAGGGACTGTCCTGCTGCCTCCTTAATGTGGTCCGACTTCAGCCCGTTCTTACGGCCTCCCAGGCACCCCTTCTCTGACCACTGCTCCACGCTGGGTGGCTCAGTGACTTTGGGCTCCCCAGGGCTGCTCGTGCAAGGCCTGGTGCTTGGCGGGGAGGTGCCAGTGGAGGGTGCAGTGGGCACCTGGCCTGCACTCAGTCCTCTTGCTGGACCCTGGTTCTTCTACCAGCCCAGGAGGGAGGGTGCTTCCCACAGGGCCCACATGAGTTGTGTTGGCCCCAGGGTGGCAGACAAGTAGCCTAAAACGCCAAGAGCAATGCCGCTTTGCTCTACCTAGGGCCTCTGCTTTCATAGGACAGGTGGCCAGGGTGGGGCCCTGGGTGTTGCTGAGGGGGCCTATGCCTTTAGGGGCCATCAGTGCAGGACACTGCTCAGGCCTCACCTTCTGTCCCCCAAGACCAGTGGCCACCCAGTCTGGTGGTCAGGGTACCCCTTCCAGAGACAGTCACCAGAACAGCCCTGGGCTCCTGGGAGTAATGTTTCAACTATGGGTTGGATCTGCAAGGAGGAGGGGGAGTTGGACCCTGCAGGGGGCCCTCTCTTCATGCAGCCGTCTGGGCTGGGTCCCAGCCTGTCCCCATTGCAGGCCCAAGAGCAGGCTTGGCTGGGAGCTCAAGGTCTCTTCCAGAGTATCCGGTCTCCTGTGTTGACAGGGTGGCCAACTCTGGTCCTCACTGGGGTCCAGCTACCAGAACCGCGGCTCTGGGGCTGCAAAGGGGAATGGGGCAGAGCTGCACCCGAGGTCCTTCTGTGCTCTGAGAGCCCCACCTCTCTCTGTACCCCACCTCAAGGCTTGCTCCTCCTGTGGCATGGCCTGCCCGGTTGCCAAAGTGTCACCATCTCACACCCCAGCGGCCTTTCAGCAGCCCATGGGGACACTTCTGCAGGAGAGGCCTGGGCTCAGAGAAGCGGCATAAATGGTCAGGCAGCATGGGCAAGCTGGTGGATGAGGTCCTATGAGGTAAAATCTAAGAGCCTGTCTACAAAAATTATTCAAGATTTCAGGACCAGGATGGCAGAGTATTAAAACAGCCGCAGGCCCCAATGGGGGTGGGGACCCAGTGGCCAGGGCCTGTCTGACAGATACAGGGAGGGGCAGGCTTGAGGTTCTCTAGGCTGACCAGTAAACTGGACTAGGCTGGAGGGCTGGGGCCTGGGGGAAGGGAAAGTCCCAGACCAGGAAGCTCTGCTGTCTCCCGTGTACCTAGACCAGGGCAAGGACAGGGGGCTGCCTGGTAGCAGCCCCTCAAATGGGCACTGGCTATGGGCACCACCTGGGCTCTGATGAGGTCCTTGGGGGGGGGATCTCAGTCACTGTGTAGATAACATGAGCTCTGGGTCAGGTAAGCAGGCTCCAAGCACTGGCTGTGTATGTCTGGCTAAGTGTCCTCACTTCCTGGAGTCTTGATGGGTCACATGGGGGTGACAATCAGCAGAACCTCTTGCCTGCATGGCCCTAAAGCGACACAGGTGTGATTGCAAGCTGGCATGACCACAACCCCAGGTTCACCCTCAGTTCTGTTTCTTAGAACCCCTGGACATGGTCTCGGCCCCCAAGATCCATTGCTAACTCACTTGGCAATCCTCTGGACTGCTGGGACCCAGACCCCTGACCCCTGGGGTGGAAGTGTCCCTTCCTGTGGCCGTCTGCTCCTTGCACCCCCCCACTTGGCAGAGCGGAGTCAGGAATCTCTTTGTCCTTCAGGGGCCCAGAGAGTGGGGGTGGCTACATGAGGCGCTCAGTAAGGGAATTAACTGAGCAGGACCTGGGAGAACCGACAAGATGTGGGCCCTGAGTCCCTGCCCTGCACCCCTTTGGTTTGGCGGGACTGCAGGGCGAGGGGCTTATCAGCTGAGCGGGGAAGGGTTGCAGGCTGCCCTGAGGAGGTGCTGCACTCCCTGAAATAAGAACCAGCTGTGGCTCTATGCTCCAAGGAGCTGGGGACATAGGAAAGGTCTGTCCTGCCCAGCCTTGGGCTTCCCATCCACAGTGTGCCTGGGCCTCCCTGAGGGTTCACCAGGAGGAGCGGGTCCTGGGGGACCTTGCACCCTGCTCTGCCTTGCATGCTGCACCTGAAGGCCCACCCAGGGCTGGCACCTGCCATCTGCCCTGGAGGCAGCTGAGAAGAGTGACCACTGACCCTCCACCCCCCTGCTGGCTGCTGACCCTTCTCTGGCTCCCAGTGTTGGTACAAAGGCCTCTCTGCCTGGCATGGTTCTGGTCTCCTCTTCCCCTGAACTCCAGCCTGGCCATTAGCATTGGGTGTAGGACACACTGCCCAGGGGGAGCAGTGGAGGGCGACCTGACCCACCCACTAAGTGCCTGCTCCCTGGTCCTCACCATGCTGCCACTGGCCTTGTGGCCCTAGCTGGGCGAATGCAGACTCCCAGGCACCAGCTGTGGGAGGCTGTGAAGGACAGCGTTCCTCTGCCACGCTGCTCAAAGACCATCCGGGCGCTTCCTGGACCCTGGCTTGCTGCACGTGGCCCAGGCCCTGTACTGAGGGTGGCAGCAGCCAGACTCCATTCTGTGGGCTCTGCCACCCCAAGACCACCAGCTTACAGTTCTCTGGGTGGTGAATGTCAGTTGCACGTCGGTGAGGGCTGAGTGCTGCCTGAAGGGCCACCTGGACCTGGGGGACCACACCTCACACGTCTGGGCTACCTGAGGGGAGGGGATGATGGGCACAGACCGACCTCAGGAGAGGTTTGCTTGGCAAGTCTCTGTAGGACAGCGGAGCTCTCACATCAAAGCAGGTGGCAGGAGCAGGGCCATCAGTGCATAACTTCCTGCCTGATCATGGTCCCTACTGGCATGGAGGTGCGTAGGCAGACAAGTAAGCCTCTCCTTGAGCCGACCCCAGTAGGGAGATGGGGTGCAGCTGTCACGCCTGTGCTACGAAAGCTTAGGAAAGAGACAGCAGGACCAGCGCAGTTCCTCTGTGCTGAGCTGTTCCTCCAGCCCAGGGACCTGGGAGCTGGGGGTCAGACCCTTCTGTGCAGAATCCCCACCATTAGCTATGGCCCACTGAGTGTGCCCACAGCAGGCGCCGTCTGCCTGCCCTGGAGGGTATGGGGTTGGCAACGCCAGGGCTGGCCCTTGGCCTACCCTGCTGCTGGCTGACTGGGTGGCCTCCGTGAAGGAAGCACAGCTGTCTCTCAGGGCTGGGGACCCTCTGGGGGGATGTCCTCGGCCCCCACTCCGGGGGGCAGCTCTCACTGCTGAAGTGAGAGCTGGGCTGAGTGGCTGGAGACATCCGGTGCCCAGGAAAGCAGGAAGCCCATCGTGGCCAGGGCGGTCCATCCGCTCAGGCCCGTGTGGGCTGGAGGAGGACGCATGAGCCCGGGGCTAGGCTGGCAAAGCGAGTTGGTGCGTGGGCTCTGCCTTAAGGGAAGTCCCTCCTTACTTGGGTTAAACTGTGCCCATCTTACTCCCTGGAAAGGTTTCACAGATGAGACAAGGGCCTTGGCCTGGAATCTGCCTGGCGGACCTCATATGGGTCCTTAAAAGTGAGAGGGAGGCGGGGACCTGAAGAAAGGGGCTGCAGGCCACACAATGGGGCAGCTGCCATAGTAGGAAACAGCAAGGTGAAGGCCAGATCCCGAGAGCCCTGGGGGAGTGGGGAGGATGCAGCCTGAGGACACTGGGGAGTCGGCCTTGGGGGGGCCTGTGTCACATGTGCGAGCTGCCGCTTGTAATGAGTCGAGCTGCTTTAAGCCATGGGAACAACTGACTGTTCACGGCAGCGCCAGGGAGCAAACACGCGTGCACCCTAAGGTGCTCCTGGGAGAGGAACTGATGAGGCTGGGGGCTGGTGAGTGTGGCTCAGCCGCTCACCAGTCCTGATGCAGGGGCCCTGGGCAGCCAGGGACCTGATCTGCACCCTTGGGTGGCAGCTGCCTGGTGTCTGCACGGGAGACGTGCGGGATGAGTGAACGCATCTCCTGGACGTCCTGACCCAAAGCTTCTAACCACGGTCTCAGGATCTACTGCGGTCTGTGTTGGAGCCTTTACCTCCCTGTCACCTGCATGGATGGGGCTTGACCTGTGTTTGGTGATGGGGAGGTTACTGTGATGAGTGATGGCTCCACCTGTGTCCCTTGGCTCCCAGGAGGGTTTCTCTTTCTGTTGCCCTCTAGACGGCAGGGAGCGACCAGGCCAAAGCCACCAACTCTGTGGGTGCTCTGTGCCCTCCAGCAGAGCGCTGGAGGCAGCCTAGGCCTTCCTGTGGTGAGGCTTTAGGCTTTAGTTAAGGTGGGGCTGGGTGACTTCTGGTCTCTAAACTAGGGTCCGTTCAAGTCACAATGCCACAGGGTCAGGAAGAGCAGGTAGGAGGCTCAGACGTGGCTGGGTGCCCCAGCTTTTGCACCCGTGTGCGCATCTTCTGCCTGTGCTGTTTGGCTCTTGGCCGGTTCAGGGGTGGGGCAGTTGCCAAAATGACTCACAGGTGTCTCAAGGCTGTGACCTCTGCAGTCTGGGCACAAAGTATTTCCAGAAGAGGTCCGAGCTTGGTTCAGAGCTGCCACTCTGGAGCCCGGATGCCTCAATGTCCCCTGGGGAAGGTGGGGGGGAGCATGTGGGTGACCCTGGACACTATGTTGAGAGGAGGTTTCATGCCGGGCCTGTAAGACAAGTCTCAGACACTGGGACAGTGCAGGGCAGCGTGGGTACCCACAGAGGTCTGAATCCTGTCCCCTGCCTGAGCTCCTTCCTCTGCTTCCTGTCTAGGCTGAAAACTGCCCCAATGACACAGGGGACTCAGGGTAGTTATCACCGAATTCTACCCCAGGTCCTCAGCTCAGTCTCCTGGCAGGGGTCATGGGTGTGGCCTGGCTCAGGGTCTGTCCTCAATGTGCAGGTCCACTATCTGTCCCATCTCTCCTACCTCAGGACACAAGGGGGACACAGCTGCCTGCCAGCCCCAGGGTCTCCCAGTGAGCTGTTGCTGCCGCTGCCTGTCTCAGCCCCCTCTGATCCCCTTCGCTGTCTCCACAGCTCTCCACACGGGCCTGGCCCTGAACCCAGTGCTCACTCTGCTGTGAGCAGCACAGGGCAGGACAGGGGTGCTCACCTCCTCTCCATCCCTCACCCCTACAAACACAGTGGGGCTTGGGGTGGGGCGGGCAGTCCAACCTCACCTAGGTGTAGCAAGCAGGACCCAAAGCAAACTTCTTACCACAGCAGCCCTGTGGCAGGCAGGTACAAAGAATTGAGGGCTCTTGAGCTGTGGGCTCGCTGGGGACCCCAAGTCCAGCTTCTCTGGTTGCCCAAGGCTGTGTGCCTGGCCTGGGGTCAGAATTAGGCTGCTGACTCTAAGAGCTGCAGGGAGATAGATGGGGATAGAAGGTGGGGACGAAGGAGAAGCCAGCCACCGTCCATTCCCCTCTGCCCTGCTCATGTGGCACAGCCCCTAGTCTATGTGGACTCTGCTCTGTGTAGATGCTCTGCTATTCCTCTGGAAGGCCCAGGGGGAGGCGGCCTGTATTCTCTGTTTCCACCCTTGCTGTCCAGGGTCTCCAGGCCACCACTGCAGTCACAGAAAGCAAGGGCAGAGGCCCTGCCTCACCTGCTTCAAGCTTAGCCCCCTCCTGGGACAGGAAGCCCCTGCTCCCCAGCCCCGCGCCCAGGCTCTGGCAGCAGGGCCTGTCACTGCTGCTAAGGGAGGCTGAGAGCCAAGTTCTCTAAGACCCTAGCTACCACCCCTGGCCACCCTTCCAGGACATCTACAGCACTGGCTCATGTCTTCTTGCAGGGCTGGGGCCACACCTGTTTGCTGGGGCCTGGGATGAGCCTTGAAGGCCACCCCTCTGCCAATGCTGACACACTGAAGTGTGGGGCAGCAGGCTTCATTCACCTGGCCATGTGCCCCGGCACAGGCACTCAGAGCACCGGCCTGGTGTCCTCATCTGACCGAGCCCCTCCAGCCAGGCTTTAAGCCTTCTCACCAGCAGAGGGCCCCATCCCTCCATGATCATCTCTATACCCTTCCCGGCTTCCACTCTGAGGCCTGGGCCTTCAGAGGTTCACACAGGGACCAGGAAACTAGGTGAACTCTCTGGGACCTGCAAGCTGACACTGATGATGGCCAGCCATGCGGCTGAGTTCTTGGGGCTGAGCCCTTCGCAGCGGCATGTGGTCTCGGGCATCCCAGGCACCAGAGAGCAGCATCAGTCCCTTCCTTCTGAAAAATGGGAATGATACCATCCAAGTCCCCGGATGCCAGGCAGGCATGAGCCATCAGAGCACTGCCAAGGCCATGGTGAGGTCCAGAGTCTGCTGCTGCACTCAGGAGGCCCTGGCAGCCAGTGCAGCCAGGATCCAGGGACCCCACTGCCGTGGAGCCACTGAGGGCTGAGGACGGCCCGGCAGCCCGCTTTCCTGCCTATGCTCCACACCCTGTCCCAGAGCAGGCATTCTCTTCCTTCTGCTCCTTGCACCTGGCCCTAGGTCAGCCCCATCTGCAGGCCCCGGCTGTGGCTCCTTGCTAGGGGAGGAGGCAGAAGGATGCTTCCCAGAACCCCTTCCCACGGAGGCCACTCGGCTTTCGAGTCTCAGTGTGGCTCTGCTGGCCCTGGGGCCTAACTGGCCACCTGGGTTTTTACTGAGGAGGCCTAGGGCATGGGTCTCCTCACAGGCTCAGGTCACTAGACTGGGGTGCTGGGATCAGTGCTACAAACACACAAAGAAACACGCGTTTGACGGAGGTTAAAACTTTAAGAAGGAAAAAGTGAGTTCCCACTGGCAGTGGAGCCCCCGCACTCTCCCACAACATGTGTGACACTGTACACACAGGCACACACCAGGCCACCCACACACCCACACACTCATGCCAGCCACACACTCATGCGGACACATCAGCTGCATGCTCACATGCACTCGCACGTACACACACACACACACACACACACACACTCACTCGTACCCACACACGAAAGGGCAAGAACAACAAAGGAAGTGGAAGAAAAGTGTTACCCATGAGGAGCCGCCGTTTCACCCGCTTGTCCACATCAGCTACTGACGTGGCATTGAACTGAGAGCGCTCAATTGCAGCCTCATCCTTCTCTAAAACACAAGTAAGGGACAAACACGGAGCCGGTGGTTAATGACAGCCCACTCCCCGTGGCCCAAGACAGCCAGCCTCCTGGTGGGGAGCATGGGGCTGTCGCATGCAGGCCAGCACGGCGTCCTCGCCCAGGCTGCTCCCAGGAACCTCCAGGGCAGAGCAGAGAGGCAGCAAGGGCAGGGCAGGGTGGGCGTGCAGGAGAGGGGGTGACCACACACAACCCTGGCATGGAGGCACACAGCGCCCCTGCACAGACAGACAGAGGAGGAGGAGCGGGAGGACTGGGCCGCTGAGGCCGCGGAAGCAGGCAGCACCGCGGGTCACAGAGACGCGGCCACAGACCCCGTGGCTCAGGCTGGAGAGGCAGGCACAGGACAAGGCACAGGACAAGGGGACAAGGCCATGAGGTCCAGTGATGGATGAGCCTGGTACGACAGGTGCCCAGTCCCAAGGACGGTTGTGACAGTGTGTCATTCATGCAAAATTAAGAACAAATCACAAGAGGAAGACACACGTGCACACGACAATGGATCCCATTCAACAGACGGAAGAACCAGGGGCCGATTTGGGCAGCGCTGGTTGCCTGCTTGTCTAGAGCACCACAGCTGAACACCCAGGTGCTCGCTTTCGAGGGCTTGTGAGAAGGGTGCGGCTGGGCCTGGCAGCTGCCAACTAAGGGCACAAGGCGCTTCCTGCGAGGGAGCTGTGCGGCCAGCCGGGTGCAGGGTCTGCCCAGCTGACAGCGTGGACAGACACTGTTTCCCAGGGGACACTAGCAGAGTCAGAAGAATGGATTCTCATCCTGGCTGGGAGTGGAAGCCACATGGGCAGGGCTGGGAGGAGAGTGGTTTCTAGGGAGAGGTGGGGAAGGCACAGGCTTGGGTGGGAAGTTACTTTAGAAAGCAGATCCAAGCGGGGACTGTCACGTGCAGCAGACATTGAAATATAAAAAATAAAAAATGAAGGAGGATGAGTTGGGAAGACACAGACATGAGGGGTTAAGACATAGGCAGGGAGGTTTGCGCCGTAAACCCTAGGGTCCCGGAGCAGACGAGACAGGAGGGAGCCAGGTGGGTGGGAGGGGCGGGCAGGACAGTGGAGGGACCAAGGCTGAGGACAGGAGGTTCTAGATGGGATCAGGCTGCAATAGAGACACTGGTCTGAGACCCCGTTTGGTTTTTAACTTTTTTTTTTTTTAATTGGTTGGTTGGTTTGGTTTTGGCTTTTGGCTCTGAAAATAATTAATGTGTATCAGTTGTCAGACAAGACAGGCAATCAGGGACCATCACCAGAAAAGCAAGAGGAATGAGAAAAAACAAAATAAACAATGGCTGTCTGAGAGAAGAGACCACACAGAGGAAGGGACAACCACTGCAGGCAGCAGCACCCTGCGATGACGGCCCCGGACCATGGGGGGGGCAGGGGCCGGCCCTGGCACCCCACTCTCCGTCCGAGCCATGAGGGCACAGTCCCAGGGGCCAGACGTGACAGCAGCTCGGGGCCTCGTGTGCCTGCACCTGCTCACCAAGCCCAC
The DNA here is from genome assembly GCA_004027915.1 of Capromys pilorides. Taxonomy (NCBI): domain Eukaryota; kingdom Metazoa; phylum Chordata; class Mammalia; order Rodentia; family Capromyidae; genus Capromys; species Capromys pilorides. The sequence goes on along the minus strand of PVKN010001252.1, from coordinate 38,634 downwards.
TCTGCTACACAAAAGTCCTTCAGGAGATGCCTGATGAGAAGAAATGGGGCCTTTAAAAAGAAACAGCTGGGATTCCTGACTCACAGGGGTTCCCACAGTGACAGAACTGAAGAGAAACAAGAGGGCAGGCTGGGCACCAGCTCTAAATTCCTCTTTTTCTCAGATTAAAAAAAAAAATTGCTGTTGTTTTTGAATGGGAGAAAAAAAATACTAGTGATTACAGCATGAAATGATCACAGTGCTTCAAGCTTCCCCTTGGAAATATGGGCCCTGAGAAGGACTCTGCGTAGCAGGTGAGGTGATAGGGGGTTGCCGAGAAGGGACTTCAGGTGGCTAGGAAGCCCTTCAGTTCCGCAGGAAGCAGCTCGAAGCACCCAGACCACACCCAGGAAGTGCCACCCGCTGCTCACAGCATGTTCTGAGGAGCCCTGGATGTGCCAGGCAGCCAGGGCAGCCACAGAACTCACAGGTAGTGCAGATTGCATGAATCTGGCTGAGTGTTTTCCATGCCAGGAAACACTGGCATGAGCTTTAGAGCAGACCACAGGGGCTGAGGTCCACGCCTTCCTCCATCCCCAGCCCACCTACCCGCATGGAGGCTGGGAACAGCAGGATCCCAAGAGGAAACTTGCCACTGGGACCCAGGAGAAGTCTCCACAGGTGCTGCCCACGGGGACACCTGCTAAGGCCACCTCCACTGTAGGGCCTTCCTTGGTTCCCTGCAGCCCCCTTCCGGAAGACGGGGATGGGCAGGAGCTGCCGACGCAGGGCACTGACTCACCAATGCACGTCCGGCCGTCTGAGTGGAGGGCGTACTTCTGGTGACAGCCGCACATGGGGCCTGTGTCTGTGTCCTCACAGCTGTGCTGGCAGCCTCCGTTTCCATAGTTACAGGTTACTAGTTAGCCCAAGAGTACGTGTGTATAAACAGAACGACAAGAGCAGTTAGTGTGCTGGAGGCGGCTGTTTTCCTTTGGGGGTAGGGACCTGGGATGGGAAGGGCCAGTGGCTGGGGATGGGCATGGGAAGCCTGTGGTCACTGGGTCACCCCAGGCCTCAGACAGAGTGCTCTACACCAGAGGGGTCTAGGCTGTCACTGGCAAGGGGCAGGGGATGGGGAAACAGACATGCCCGACAGTTCTACCCTTCCCAGGTCACAAAACGCGTCAGCACTGCTGGCTTAATGGAACAAATGTCTATTAATACGGCCAACCACCTGGAGAGCTGGGGACACCCGGCCACAGCTCCAAGTAACACTCATTTGCACAGTTCTGCCAGACCTCTGGGTGGAGGGATGTCCCCATGGACTGCCACGTCCCTGGGTCCCAGCAGCCAGTCACCTTGAGCTCCAGCCCCTCACCCCCACCCTCCCAGACCCCAGAAATGCCCACCCACAAGAATTTAGGCAGCTCCTGTTGCTGGAGGGGCCATGCTGACCATGACCTGAGTCAGCCATGGCGCATAGCTGGTGCCCCCTGTGGCCTGGAGGACCTGGGGGTCTCTCAGCCCACAACCTCAGGCTGGTCCCCAACATCACAGACCCTGGGGTGGCCCAACGAAAAGAAAGTGGGAAAACTGTAAGTTCAAGTTTATTAGGAAGAGATCCTGTTATCACTTTGGAGGCGGAGAGACACAGGTGCAAGAGAACAAGGGGACCTCAGGTCTCTGTGGAATGGTCCCTGGCAGTTTCTGCAAGGAGCTGCTGTCACTCATGAAAATGGCCCACCAGGGTTTGAAGGACAGCGTGTCTTCCTGGAGACTTTGGTTGTTGGCCCTACCATTGTGTTGACCCTCTTGCTTTACTTGTTGAGCATCAGTGACGGTTAATATGCAAACCTTGATCTCAGGCCAACTAGGGTCAGCAGGACCCCAGATTCCAATTGTTGAAATAATCCTGTCCTATTAGGGGATGACCAATGGGGCTGGCAGCAGAGGGAAGTCACTGGTGGCAGCTCCCAAGGGATACCCATGTTTCAGAACTGACACCTGCAACCATCCTGGCCAGGTTCCCCCTCCATGAGGGAAGTGACATAGCAGCTTCTCCTGGGCATCCTCCTACGTGGTGGTGGCCCCTTGGCCTTGGGTACTGTGGTTTTCACAGCAGGTACGAATGGCTTGAGAGGGTCAGACAGACATCTACCCAGTGTCCCAGAAACTCTACTCTGGTCCTGTTCATGTGACTTTTGATGCATCTCCCAAGGTGACATTTCAAGGACCTGCAAGATCCTCAGGAAACTGCCTGGGCCCTCATGTGCTGAGGCATCTCTCTGCTTGGGGTGGAGCATGGTCTCCGCTCTGAAATAGCTTGTTTTCTAAGCAGCAGGAGCCACAAGGAAGCCGAGGATCAGAGCTGCAGACACTAGGTGAGGCCAAGTCCCAGCTGGCTGGATGACAGAGTTCCCATTCCAGAGCAGGCCTGAGCGCAGCTACTTCTGGAGAAGGCAGCAGGAAGGAATGCTTCCGGCGGTTCTTTTAAGCTCCACACCCAGGGCTCACTGCGCCCCTGAGAGACCTGGCTAGGGCCCCCCAGATCTCTCTTGTGGCTGTCTTCGAATGCAAAGGTGTCTGCCTCTGTCTTGGGAATCCTCTGTCTTGTGAGTGGGGCTGGCTCTGAAGGCCTCCGGGAATTGGGCTAAAGCTTAGCAGTCCCCCTTGCTCAGATAGCCTAAGCCAGACCTCAGCCCCGATCCAAACTGCAGCACTGTAACTTCAAGGATGAGAGCAGTGGTCTCAGTGCCATCTTTAGCCCGGCCTCACGAGCTCCACAGAGGATTCCATGCCAGCCTAGCCCGGCAGCTCTACGGGTGAAGCCTCAGTGTGGAATCCTATCAGGCCATCTACATCTTGGCAACCCAGCCCCCAGAAGGGGGTGCACTACTGGTCCATAAACCTGCAAGCATTTCAATCCAGGGCTTAGCCCTTGTCTGACCGGGTGGTAGTTGGGGTGGGATAGAGGCCTTTGCTGCTCTGACCAAGCTGTCCCCTCCTGAGGTGCTCTCTGAGGGAACTGTCTTGACACAGCACTTGTCCTTGATGGATTTCAGAATCAGGTACACACAGGTGCCAGGCAGGTCGGCTGGCAATGCCCCCATTCAGCGTCCACTTGGGGCCTGACGCAGAGCATGGCTCAGCCTGACATGCGTGGAGGAACACTTCACGTTACACATGTGTTCTCGTCTTGGGCCTTTCTCTTGTGCTCACCAAATGGGAGCTGGGGCAGCTGGCTTCTGTCCCTAACATGGCCAGGTGGCAGATGCTATCTTGGCAGTTGCAGGAATCCAGTGGGCTAGGGGTCAGGAGTCCTGAGGCTGTCAGGCTGTCTGTCTGTCTGTCCTGCCTTTCCACACCTGTATTTGTTGTCCCACAGGAAAGAGCCAGCAGTGAAGAACAAGGTGGTGCACTCTGGGGCCAAGGCCAGAGCCAGGGCACAGGGAAGGGCACAGGTCGAATGCGGGGCTGTAGCACCACTTCCCAGAGATGGACGGTGTCTGGTACTCATGGGTCCCCAGGCCTCGGTGACTGCTGGAGGCTGGCCTGAGTGTGGTGAGCTGCCCACGGGGAGGCTGGTGACAGCAGAGGCACTGTGCCTAAGGATGGTGTCTTCTGCATAGAGTGAGGGAAGGAAAAATGGCTCTTCTTTCACACCCGTCACTAGCGCCATCGCTGCCCTGGCAGCAGCACAGGTGAGGGCCACAATCTCTACAGAGCATCCCAGCCAGACTCCTCCTGGCCACTGTGGCACGTCAGCATGAGCTTGCGGAAGCCCCTGTCCCTGACGCAGGGAGCACACACTTCCTGCAGGCTGCTTCAGGTCCTGGAACACCCAGGGCAAACGTGTGGCAGTGCAGTGCCCTGCTCTGATGAGCCAGGACCATGCCCCCCGCCTCCCACATCGGGGGCCCCTGGAAGTGTGGCCATCATGGTTGACGCCTAGAGCCTCCCTCTGGTGCCTTTTCCCGCTCTCCCATCACCGAGGGCTCCACAGGCCACCAAGGCATCTGGGCGTTCAGGTTTCTGTGTCCACCCAGCCTTCATTCAGGAGAGCAGGACCCAGGCCCGAGTTCACCCCACCCCCAGGCCCTCCCTGCCCCCGCAGCAGACCCCGCCCTCACTCTACCACCCGACCTCCGGCACCCTCGACAAAACAATGGCAGGAGACGCGTGGGGTGTGTGGCCCATTTGCCTCCATCTACCTACGTGTGCAGTCCTTCTGGTTTTGGGCAAGGTCAAAGCCGGGCCTGCAGTCGCAGGCCACCCCACCTTTGGGCGTCTCCCGGCAGATGTGGGCACAACCGTGGTCTTTGTTCATGCAGTTCATACCCTCTGGGAAGAAAGACAGACAAAAGAGGGGTTGGGGGCCAGGGAGAGAGGGAGAGGTGACTTCAGTTTGAAAAAAGGCAGCCAACCAAGTGTCACATTCAAATGGACTCCGCTGCCCACGGCACAGGCAAATGAATACCCACACTGCACCACTAGAGATCCCTTGGGGAGGTAGCTGGATCTAGAGCTCAGGGAGCTGCGTGGTAATGACACCCAGAGATCCGGAGGACAGCATACCAGGCCCAGGTCAGGCTTCGGGGTGACAGCTATAGAAAAATGCTCAGGCCAGGGCTGCCGGCGCGCCCCTCCCCCACCCCAGCAGACTCCGTCTCCCCTCCTCGTCTGCCCCGAATGTCTCGCACTGCTTTACATTGACCCTAGTTGGTGTTGATCTTCCTGGTGATTTGTGAGGAGTTTCTAGAAGTTATGAGGTCAGGGGTCAAGTGAGAGGTCACAAGTCCATCAAGAAGCCACGGGCAGATGAAAGGCTCAGGCCGTGGTCTGTAGCTCACTGGCTCTGTGACCCACCTTCCCTCTCTGCCCTCCAGGATGCCGCAGAGGGGAGAGGCCCCTGTAGGTGGGTGAGCTCACAGGGTGGCCTTTGTCCCAAGAAACACATTGGCCTCTTGCCCCAGAGGATATCTAGCTGAATCTTGACCATGGACACTGTAAACGCTGCCATGCGCAATGCAGTGATGCACTGCAAAATGCAAGGGCTGAGCATGGTGGTGCATGCCTGTGATCCCAGCTCCGGGGAGGCTGAGGCAGGAGGATCGCCAGGAACTCGCAGCCAGCCTACAATACATACGGAGATTCCCCTAAAAGCAACAACAATAAGAATTCAAGGTCCGTGGCAGCTGGGACGCAGAGAAAGGTCTAGGGATGGAGCTGTAGCTGAGTGGTAGCATGGAAGAGGCTTCAAGTTCCACTGGCACCACCCCCTAAGTCTAAAGTGAAAATAAACTCCCTGCAGTGGAAATGAGCGGCATATGGGCCCCCAATGTGCTTGGCACCGTAACTCCTGGCTTCACCATGCTCGGCATAACCAACCAACATGGGGCTAAATAAGCAAAGTGTAATGCTGCTGCTCCTCACAGGAAGCTCCGAGTCCACAGAGACGGAGACTCTCCACTCAGTTCTGCAAGGACCCCGATGCGTGCATCACTCAGACTGAGGGCTAACACCCGCAGGCAGGCAGGGGGCGCGTGTGCAGCTCCCGCCAATTCCACGGTGTGAAGCTGCTTCAAGCCAAGCTCCCGCCTTGGCTGCTTCAAGCGACCAGGGAGCCCTGAACGCCAGCGCCTGTAGCTGTGTGAATGGTACAGCTGCAGCCTCCTGGAGCAGGTGTGTGGGTGGCTCCAGTGACGGCCCGAGGCAGAAATGGCAGGTGTGAGTGACAGACAAGATGACATCTGATGCTTGGTGCTGCCCCCTGCAGACCTAGGAAAGGGACTTCCCTGTTAGTGCCCTGGCCAGGCCAGGAGCCTGTCTTCCAAGGTGGCTTTCAGGAGAGGGGCTTTCTTGGGCCATGGAGACACATTCAGCCTTGGGGCTTCAGGGAAACTCTTGCTCCAGCCAGGACATGGCCGGCGGGTGACAGCCACAGACACTTCCCTCAATATCTTTAGGAGCTACTCAGTGGCAGACTCAGCTTAGGGTTGCCCTCCCTTCCCTGCTCAGGTGGCTTCTGCAATGCCCTGGTACTCTGGCTTCTCAGGGTGGTCCCACCTGCTCCCCCTTGCCCGAGCTCCCTAGGCCTGCAAAGCTGCACTACCTTAGTTTACTTCATGGTGATAGACCTGGGTCAGGTTTTAGATTTTGGCATGTAGAGAGCCAGTCTTTCTAGCACTATTTATTAAAGAGGCTATCTTTCTTCCAGTAAACATATTTGGCCCCTCTGTCGAAAATAAGGTGGCTGAGTGTATTTGTATTTGCTTCTCCATCTTCTAACTTATTCCGTTGATCTTCAGATCTACTTTTTTTTTTTTGCCAATATCATGCTGATTTTATCATGGTAGCTCTGTAGTATAACTTTAGGTCAGGAATTGTAACGCCTCCTGCCTTATCTTTGTTGCCCAGGGTTGTCTCTGCAATTCTAGGTCTTTTCGGATTCCAAATAAATTTTAGGAATGATTCCTCCAGGTCTGTGAGGTATGTTGGTGGTATTTTGATAGGGATTGCACACTGAACTAAAGTAAAAATGGATTAAAGATCTAAATATTAAAAGAGAAACACTAAATTTCCTAGAAGAGAAAGTGAGAGGAAATCTTGAAGACATGGGGTAGGCAAAGAGTTCATGGACAAAAATCAAAACACACGTTTAACACTTGAAAGAATCAACAACTGGGACCTCCTCTGGCAGAGAAGTTTTTGCATGTCAAAAGAAATTACCAAGAGAGTGAAAAGACAACCCACTAATTTCAAAAAAATTTTAACAAGTATTCAGACAAAGGTCTTCTATCTAGAATTTATAAAGAACTAAAAAACATTAGGCTCCCACAATTCAAAGGCCCAATCTAGAACTGGGCATCTGGGATGAACACATACTTCTCAGAAAAAGAAATTCAACAAGCCTATAAATACATGAAGAAATGTTCCACATTGCTAGTCACTCATGAAATGCAAATTAAAACAACACTTAGATACCATCTCACCCCAGAAAGAATGGGTATTATAAAGAAATCAACCAATAACAAATGTTGGAGAGGCTGTGGGGAAAAAGGAATCCTTCTCCACTGCTGGTGGGAATGCAGACTGGTACAACCATTATGGAAAGCAGTGTGAAGATTCCTTAAAAAACTAGAACTGGAAATCCCATTCAATCCAGTTATCCCACTACTGGGAACTTCCCCAGAAGAAATGAAAACATCACACCATAGTGATATCTGTGCATCTATGTTCATAGCAGCATAATTTGTGATAGCCAAATCTTGGAAACAATCAAAATGCCCATCATCTGAAGAATGGTTGAAAAAGATGTGGTATTTTTATACAATAGAGTATTACTCAGCTATTAAGAATGATAAACTTGAAGACTTCATATATAAGTGGATGTATCTTGAACATATACTCATCAGTGAAATAAACCAGACCTACATGTGTAAATATCCTATAGTCTCCCTAGTGTAAGAACTCAAAAGAAGAAATAAAAATGGAAAGGCATAACACAGCTGAATGGAAACCAAGGACTTAAGCATTAAACAACAAAGTGACTGCAAACAGAAAAGATAGGAAACATGGCAGGAGCAAAACCATGCACTTATATACACAGGATGAATTAGAAAACCACCAAAATATTTTTCACACTGAGGATAGCAACGGGTAACACTAAAATTATGCTTGGAATGCCTGTCATTCTTGTCTTTTAGATTTGTGCTGCTTCTAATGCAATTTCAGTTACTGCTATACTCTCCTTCAAGTAAATGATTGGTTTATAAGAAAACAAAAAAGGGTATTAGGGGCCGGAGAGATGGTTCAGTGGTCTAAAGCGCCTGCTTAGGAGGGCTCAGGCAACAGCGGGGACTGCAGTTTGATCCCCGGCACCACATGCTGCGCCAGCGCCACCACCAGGGCAGGCTGAGCCAGCCACAAAATGAATAAATAAAGAAACAGACAAACACAACAAGCAAACAAATAAATAAATAAATAAAAAGAAAAAAAAAAAAGGGTATTAAATGAGAATAAGAGACTAGGAAAAATGCCATAGGATTGACCGGCTACGATTTTGTATATATTAAGATTTCTCAATGTCTGTGTAAAAATGTGTAACTGTTTTCATCACATTGCATAAGAATTTATTAGAATATCAATAATTGATGGAAAATACAGATTCCAAGTTAAGTGTAAGATGTTTGATATTCAGAAAGACAGTGATGTTAAGCTCAAGTACCTGTTATAGAGCAATACTATCACGAAGCTTCTCTTCTGGAGGGTTAAGAATGTAAGTTTACAGACCAAAAATTAGAGAAAAAGAAGGGCTACAAGGATTGCCAGTATTTTGGCCCTAGCTCTTCAAGGTCAGTGAAGACTCAGGACATAAGGGAAGCTGTGCTGTAACATCCTATAACTCAGTGGTTTCCCAAATTTTCTGTTCAAGGAGATTATGGGGCCACAGAGGAAAGGGATTGATGATGTATAATGTGCCTAAGGAGAGTCACCTAGAGAGAAAACATTCTCTCAGGCTTTCACAGAGAGCAAACTGGTCAAGCAATGACTGTGACTCATCCAGATGACTGACACTGACAACAGTTCTACAAAGTACTGTACATGGTTTCAAAGTAAATCCTGAGGGGATTTGACTGACCATGTCAGATGCGAAAGTTACATGTTTTGTTATATAGGTCTTGCTTTAACTTGTCCTTAACCACCCAGCAGAAAAGTTTAAGCACGAGGCATAAAACATAAAGCTAGGTTAGTATGCTGAGCTGTAAAAGGCTTAAATTAACAGCTTCCAACATTGCCAGTTCTGCCAATAACCCATTGCGATTATGGAATACTGGACTATGTATACAACTACGTTTTCTTAGTTCAATGAGAAGAAATTTTTGTACCAACAATGATTAGAAAAATTATCATGTCTACATCCTGTGCTCTGTATAGCTACTATGAGGACAATAATATATACACTATATCAATTATTGGGAATGTACTACTAATGTGTTTTTGAAAATGAAAAAATAAATTAATAAATTAAAAAAAGAATTCAGTTTGATCATGAATTCTGAAAACAAAACAAAAAACAAAGTTGTGCTACCCATTGACGCTGCCCCTTATCCACACCTCTCTGGCTTCCTACCCCTGGATCTTCTCCTGTCTTCCATAAACACATCCTGGGCCTGTCTCAAAGGCTACCAACTCCTCACAGCTTCCTGAATCTTAGACTGTCCTCCCAGCTTCCCCACACCTCATTTCCCAGGGCCGGCCCGCCTCCGCCTGCGGCCCAGGAGATCAGTGCTGTAAGTAGATTCGAGCTTCTTCCTCACCCAAGGAAAAGCCAGAGGCCCGCTTAGCTCAGGCCCGCACCTCATGAGGAAAGGGAGATTGAATTTCCATTTCCAGCCAAAGAATCACGATTTACGAGAAGCCCTGCTCATCACTGGCCATCAGTTTATCCCCAGGGAGCCAATGCATCCCTGAGCCCCGGGCTATGGGCTACGGAGCATCAGGCCCTTCCCCTCCTGGAGGACTCGATCATCGCCTTCTTTTAGAGCACTCACATTCAGACTTTCCTAATACCCCAAGACTCCAAGTTGCTGTTGGCTAGCAAAGGTGAATCTGGGAGAGGAAGCCAGCATTACTGCAGGGTCGATGCGACACAACAGGGAGACACAAAGCCCAGTCCCCAGTCCCCACCCGAAGGCAGGCCTCATTTGAGTTCTCCGACAGCTACAGGGGGGCCCCGAGCCCAGAGGAGTAGCCTTGCAGCTCTGCCAAGAGGCAGGGTGCTCAGCTGGCCTGAGTGCTTCTGGGGCCTCCTGGACATAAATGGCATTGAATGCCACCTCCTCTAGGGATCACTCCAAACATGTCACAGCTGCCCAACCTGGGAGTGACTGGGGCTCCCCCCAACCCCATGATCATTGGCTCCTTGTCAGTCGCATTACTTCTGCAGCCACTTCCCTTGGGGAAATAGTGGCTTGTGACAGCCAGGGGCAGACTGGCAGGACCCCTGAGAGATCAGGGATGGACAGTTTCCACTGCCCATGCCATCTGCCCATCTCCACGAGAAAGCAAGAGAGCCCCTGAGGCAGGACTGAGGGGCCCAGCTCTAACACCCCCCCGCACCCAGTGCTCTGGGCCACCTATGAGAGCCGAACCATTCCCAGCCCAGACGCCAGGCAGCAGGGTGGGGCATTTGCCTGGAATGGCAGAGCCCTTCCCAGCAGTCCAAAGAGTGGGTGCCCGCCAGGTCAACGCTAATCAGATTGAACCTGTGCAAATCCAATTTTACTCTGCAAACCTCAACCGAGTGTCTCCTTGGTGCCCAGGGTGGGCGGAGGGGCAAAGAGGCTCGGCTGCCTCCAGGCCAGGCCTACACTCCATCTTCATGCACTGTGTTGGCATGGGCCACGGAGGGCAGGCAGTAGGCAGAGGTACGGATGAGGCAGGAGGGTCTCTGGCTGTGGGGTGGAGGAAGGCTCCGGAAGGATAGGGCTGCAAGCCAGGCCCAGGTGAGGCTGTTATAGCACCCCAGGGAGGACCAAGCAGCAGGTGGAAGGGCCACGGCTGAGGAGGGCAGGGAGGCTGATGTGGACATATGTCAGAACCTCTGCCCTGAGGTTTTGGGGAGACATGACCAGAGACTGGCTCCCGATGACATTTTCTCTACATTCAACTCTCAGAAGCCTGACAAGCAGATGTGCCCTGCAAAGGTGACCACGCAGGGCAGGTAGCGTGGGGAGGGTGGTGCTTGGCCACGGGGCTGGTCAGTGGGGAGCACCTTCCTCTCCCTAGAGCCTTCCTTCATCCTGCGTTCCGGCCCCTCTGATAGCCCCACAGCTCCTCCCCACTAGGGCCCATTCTCTGACGTACCCGTCTTCTTGGCCTCTGCCCCGGGTCATACACAGAGAGGACCCAGGGCAGACTGCCCCTTCCTCTGCACCTCACACGGAGGCCTTGAAGGCCAGTGCGTCCATGTGGGATGGGGTGGGCTGGTTAGGATATGGAAGCAGGGATACGAGGGTTGTTGCCATGGACACTTCATCAACACCATCACTTTCTGCAGCCCTGTCCCTGAAACATGAGGTGCAGCTGGCTGGGAAAGCAGAACAGGAAGAAAGAACAGTCACCTGGCCTTGAATCCGGCCCAGGGGATTTTCCTTCCCTTTACCTCATCAGTAGAAACTGATGGGACCAAGGACAAGGCTGGAGCCTTGGGGACAGGAGGAGGCCATGGCCACCCTGGCCCAGCCCAGCAGGCTTGGAAAGCAAACGCCAGTTCCCGTGAGCTTCCAAGGGGGTGGAAGAAAATGTCTGGCTGGGCTTTGGAGTGGACCGCAGTGCTGACGGGGCTGTGTGAGACTGCAGCGCAGTCCCGCTGGTGGCTGGCACAGGCTGCCACAAGCAGAGCTGCCACCCCCGGGGAACCCAGTGTCCATTGAATGCTTTAATAAATAAGCTGGGGGTCTCAGGATGCATCTCAGAGTGGACAGCGTACGTACCCTCGCTCCCTGCGTGAGCAGCATGGGACAAAGACAGTTCTCTCACTTGCTGTGCACCTTGCTGAGCACCCACTGCGTGGCTCCTTTCCAGGGCTACTGTGTCTCAGGTGGACAGGCACCTCGTGCACATGTGGACATGTGACAGACAGTGAGACTGTGGGGGTTCCTGGCGGTCCAAGTGAGACTCTGCTTTCTGGGAACCTCTGTGCTTTGCCAAGGGGCACAGAGGGGGGAAGGGCTGTACACCAGGCCTGAGCCTGAATGTGCCCTTGCAGTGGCTTTCAGGAGGTTACAGTGTGTCCCTGAACAAAGCGAGGGCGGCGAAGTCCCAGCTTGCTCCTGCTATCTCTTCACTTTGGGTTTCCTCCCGGAGAACCACAGGGCCCCCAGCTGCCTGTTTCCTAGGACACAACCGTGTTTCCCAGTTGTCCTTTCAAGGCCGTCTCCAAGGCAGCTTCACCACAGTGCCCCAGTTCTGACCCTGCCTTATCCCCATCGGGAACTCTCCGGGCTCCCCAGAGTCCCTGAGAGCTGCAGCAGGGCCGGAGCCTGCTCTTCCACCTTCCACCGCAGCACCCTGTCTCTTCCAGCCACAGAGGAAGCTTTCTGGAGCAGGAAGCTGATGCTGTCTGCCCAGTACACGAGACCCAGCAAGTGCGCAGCACCCAGCAGGGCACTTGTGGTCGCCCCCACCTGCTGCCTCTCCCATGTGTCTCCCTCTGCCACCCAGATCCTAAGGCTGCTGGATGCAGGGGGCTCCCACCCACCCACTGGCCAGGCAGGCATTAACAGCACTGGCACCAAGGGCGCATCCAGAGCCTCCTTCTGTGCAGCCTGGGTTTGGCTGGCACCAGCAGCCAGTTACCCTATACTGCACCCTTAGACTCGGCTGACCACGAGTCTAGATAGGCTCAGTCAGGATGGGAGGGACTGTAGACTGCAGGTGTTACCTGCTCAGAACTCCTCCCGGGGCTGGGCTACACAGCCAAGGACCAGAGACCACCTGACATGACACTGCTGGACGTGAGGACATGGCTGCTCGGAGACACAAGTGTTTGCTTGGGGTCTCCCACCTCAAGAGGTGGGGCAGACCCAGCTCCCCGGAGGCCGAGTGGCAATCAGTCCTGGTGATGGCCCCTGTCCTCCTTCCCCCTTCCCACTAGCCTCTGCTTTAGCTGAGGCTGGTTCTAGTGGGGAGGCCTCCCTTCCTGTCATCCCGGGAGGTGGTTCACCAGGTGTTATGGTTCAGATAGGGAACATGGCCCCAGAACCTTGTGTGCCCATGAGGTTTTGGAAGTGGACAGCACCATGGGGCACCTTACCTAACTTCCTGTTGGGTGGCCCGGTCCAAGGAGGTGGGGTTACTGGGTGTGGCCCACAAGGGTGTGTCTCCCTCGCCAGGTTCTTTGTGGAGGTTGGGGTATAGTGTTCCGGTGCTGGGAAAGGGGGCTAAGACAACAGGCACTGTGGCTGCCATGTGGGGGCCGCCCACAGGCCCTGAGGCTCACAGGTCTCTCACTCGCTGCATGCCTTGCTGGGCACCCTCTGCACGTCTCCTTTCCAGGGCCACTATGTCCTGGGTGGACAGGCACCTCATGCACACACAGGCCAGTGACACAAAGTGAGACTGTGGGGGCTCCTGGTAGGCCAGGTGACAGCAGAGGGCGGGCAGGACCCTGTTTCCGGGGAAGCAGGGAGGGACCCTAGCCTTGGGGCCTGATGCCTGAGCAGCCTGGAGTGGCCTCTAGGCCACGGTGGCCCTGTCTCCAGTTGGGGTGGGAGGCGGTGTGTGCACGCATGTGGACAGAGGTCTGCAGGTTCCTGGGGTCCACGTGGGCAGTGGTAGCACTGAAGTGGGCAGTGTGGCTTCTATGCTCTGGTTCACATCCCCACCCTGGCCCGAGTGAGGGTCCAGGTCTTAGGCTTCCTGCCCCTCAAGGGCGAGACGGCTGGATCTTTGCCACAAGAGTGTGACAGGATGGAAAAGGGGAGCGTGCCAGGCTCAGCGCTCTGCAGTGGCACCCAGGCTGGCCTGCTCCTCCAGCCCCATCCCTCCAGGGCCCACAACCCCTCTTCCTCCTTGGCTCCTGAAGTTTCCCACGCCAGTCACTAGATGTCACCACAATCAAGTCAAAGCCTTTGGGACCAGGCTGAGAACTGCTCGGCGGCGCTGAGACAGGAAATCACTCTGAGAAACTAGTGCCACACGTGGCTCAGACAACACCTCCCTCGAGAGATGGGCCGAGTCCTCCTCTCATTTCTGCGTGGCACGCGTTCTCTGTGCCAGCCTCATGTCAGGTGCAGGATACACAAGTGCCCTCAGCCATGGCCTGCCTGCCTGGGAGCCAGCCGCCTGCCGACCCCAGAGGGCGGAAGGCTGTGCATTGCCAGGGCTGGTGGGGAGTCTGAGCCAGCTGCACAGAGCAGGGGAGAGAGGGGGGGCTTTGAAGGGTGTCGAGGAGCTTCCCAAGAGAGAGAAGCGGGATGGCAGTCCAGACACAGGTACACACGGCTCATTCAGAGGGGCTGAGGTGCACAGCAGGGAGGGGACAGGCAGGGAGCAGGACACTGGAGAGGCCCGGCTAGGCCACCGACATGCTAGGTGACCACACACAGGCCTTGCCACCATCCCCTAGAATGGGCATTTAGGCCAGTTTGCAACCCAGGGTGAAGGGCGTTGGGGTCTAAGGTGCTTGGTTCTGGGTACCTCCTCCGTGACTCCTGACCAACTGCTCCCTTCTGGGCCCCAAGCTGGGCCCTAAGAGGTAGAAACTGGTGTCCAGAAGCCAATCCGGTGGGAGCAGGTGTGCACAAGACAGAACAGACCCATGAGGCAAGGACCACGGGCTGCTGGGAGCAAGGAGGTCCCCACAGAGAAGGGGCCTGCTGAGCCAAAGGCTCTTGGGTCAGCCATGGCTAGGGTGGACAGGACCTTTTGTCACGGGAAAGCACGGTAGAGGCAGGGATGCCCAGAGACAAAGGGCTGGATTGTGAGGAGCAAGGTGCGGAGAGACTGTAGGTCTGACCAGGTCCTGTAGGGAGCACTGGGATAGTCACGTGGCACTGACTAGGCCAGAGGGCCTGGTGGAGGGCAGTGCCAGCAGGGGGTTCCCTTCACTCCAGGTCTGAAGATCCAGCATGCTCTGCCCCTGCCCTTCTTCACCTGTTCTCAGAGTTTCTGATCTTGGGAGGGATCAGACCTGCGTTCAAGCCTTTCTCTGCCCCTTCGTCTCCAAGGACAGATCTCTCTGCGTCTCTGCCTCCACTTTCTCCCCCACAAAATGGGGTTACAGTCGCTCTGCCACACGCAATACTCCACACCCAGTCACTCTCAGCCCAGTCGGGGCACACTGCTGGGCCCACAGTCACGCTCAGCTGTGTGGCACATGGCAGTGGGACGCAGGGATGGCCAGGCACAGCTGTTGGCCCTGGGGTGGCACTACTCTTAGGACACAGCATGTGTCCATGTCTCATCCTGAGCTGCCCGGCCAGCTGTGTGACGAGCGAGACACTGATGCCCGCCACATCTTTCAGAGAAGAAACTAAGGTTGCAGGGTTCGCGGCTGAGGAGCCTGGCCTGGCCGGGTGCCTCTGTCCTGGCATCTTCTGAGCTGCAGCCCACCTTCCACCTCACACTGTCCACTCTGGGTGCTCAAAGTCCTGCAGCGTGGGGAAAGCTGCCACCATTAACGTGGGGACGTCAGCTCCACGGTGCCCCTGGCGCCGGCTCAAGGCCAAGCCAGGAGAAGCGTGTGAAGGAGTTGTTTATGGGGTGGGAGGCTCGTAAAAAATAATGGGCTGGATTTATTGTCTCCGCCTTGAGGGCCATTCCGGACCGCACAGGGCTGGGACAGGCCTCTTCCAGTAGCTCCATAAATCTCCCTGCTGAGCGCAGGGCCGTTTGTTCTCCCGCCCACCTGGCCTGCAGCGGGCAGGGGTCGAGGGGAGCCTGCAGCCCCACATGGTCAGCCTTGGCCCCTGTGGCCGATGACAGTGGATCTGGGCCTGCAGGAGCCATGCCAGGACCAGAGTACAGGCCAGGCCTAACTCGCACGACTCAGGAGCCGGTGCACCGACAGGATGCTACACTGTTCTCTGGCTGAGGCGGCCTGGGGTACCAAGGAGCTCTGTCTGCTGGCTTGTTCCCTGGAATGAGGAAGTGGAGGACAGGAGAAAGAGCTGGTGGTGGCATCAGAGATGCAGCCCTGGTTCACAAGTGTTCCCTTGGGGCAGCACAGGCAGCCATGTGGGCTCTAGAAGGGGCCTGTCAGAGACTCTTGAGCACATCTGAGGGGATTCTGGGGGGATCCTGAGGAGAAAGCAGGGACAGGGAAGTGGGTCTGGTGGAGCAGGAGGGGGGCTCATGGCTGAAGGAGTGGCCTATTGGCCTGCAGGCCCAGGCCAGGTAAAACATGACAGGTGGAAGGCGACACATGCAGAGCAGCTCAAGGACTGGCCTGGAGGAGGTGGCTAGGAGACTACTGGCTGTAGAGACGACCCAGCCCCTAAGGCTGCTCCTTGGCCTCAACCCAGGCCCACTGTGCTATAACAGCAGGAAAAGACCGAAGGTGCGGTCCTCTGGGCTGAACGAGAAGCAAGGTGGCTTGTGCACAGCCTCACGGGGCATCTGCCAGGGCCCTCTGTGGGCCCCGGTGGGAGCTGCTTCTGGGCCGCCTCCTCTGTAGGCTGGGCCCTGGGATGCCCAACCCTGTGCTGTGTGAGGAGGTGGCACTGGTAAGCGAAGGTGCAGGGTAACCGAAGCTCCTAACAGGTGGCAGGCAGGGTCCCACTGCCTCCAAGAACATATGCAAGGCCTCAAAACCCCACGTGTGCACCCCCCTCCCCCACTCCTGAGCCCTAGCTCTAAGCTTTGCTTCACTGGCCCATCAGTCAAGGCCTGGAGATTGGTTTCGGTCCAAGTTTTTAGCTGCTTAAAAGTAGAGAGTGGCCTGGCATGGGCAGGTCCCCAGCACCATGGGAGAAAAGGCAGAGACTGGCTGACTGCTCAGGCCCACTGGAAATGAGAACAAGGCTCTGCTTGTCCAGAGACGCCACGCAGAAATATTCTACACCCAGGTGATGCAGGTAGCAGGGCGGTCTGAAGTGCACACTTGGGGAGACAGCTCCGCCAAGTGCTGCCTTCCTGTCACCTTCCCCTAAGCCACCCTCACCACTAACTCCTCAGACATCCTCTTGTCACTACTACTTCAGCCATGCTGTCAGCCATCTCTGTTACCTCTTCTTCAGTCATCCTTTCACCTCTCCTTCAGACATGCTCTCACCTTCCCCTCAGACATCTTCCTGTCAACCTCCTCTCTCACATCCTCCTGTCAACCTTCCCCTAAAACATTCTATCACTTTTTTCCTCAGACATTTTCCTGACACGTTTCTTTCAGTTGCTCTGTTACCTCCCCCTCAGATACCCTGTCACTTTCCTTCAGCCAACCCCTTGTCACCACTTCCTCAACCATCCTCCTGTCACCTCCTCTCAGCCATCCTCTTGTTACCTCTTCCTTAGCCATCCTCCTGTCACTTATCCATTAGAAATCCTCCTGTCACCTTCCCCTCAGACATCTTTGTCACCTCCCCCTCAGCACCCTCCTGTCACCACTCCTTCAGACACCCTCGTCACCACTCCTCTAGACACCCTGTCATTTCCCCCATCCATCCTCTTGTTACTTCTTCCATAGCCATCCTCCTGTCACTTTCCCATTAGACATCCTTCTGTCACCCATTCTTCAGACATCCTCCTGTCACCTTCCCTTCAGCTACTCTCTTGCCACCTTCCTCTCAGACACCCTCTTATACCAACCCCTCAACTACTCTGTCATTTCCCTTTACCCATTCCCTTCTTGTGGCTTCCTCAGACTTCCTCCTGTCATCTTCCCCACAAATATCCTTCTATCATCTCCCTTTCAGATACTTTTCTGTCACTTTCCTCTCAGTTACTTTCCTATCACCTTTCCTTCTGACACTCTGACACCTTACCCACTAACACCTCTCCCTAAGACACCCTTCTGTCACCTTCCCAAACTATCTTGTCACCTTTCTTTCAGCTCTTCTATCACCTCCCCACACAGATACCCTCTTGTCACACCTCCTAGACATCCTGTCACCTTTCCCTTAACCACTCTCTGGTCAACTTTCACTCAGACGTTCTGTTGCTTTCCCCTCAGACATCTCCCTATCGCTTTTCCCTCAGATATCCTGTCACCGTACCATCAGACATCCTGTCACCTCTCAGTTGTTCCATCACTCCTACTCAGATATCTTGTCAACTTTCCCTCAGACATCCTTTCCCCTTCCATAACCTGTCACCACCCTCTCAGTCATTCCCACACCCTTTCTCTAAGCCACGCTTCTCTGTACTAATGCTGTCCCTGTGAGATCCACAGCCCTGTGGCTGTCCAGCTCCTTTCTTCACCTTTCTGTCTACCCCAATGCGAGTGCTTCTGGTGGTTTGGATATGAGGTGGCCCCAAAGGGCTCACCACGTGGAAGGCCTGGCTGCTGCTGGGCTTTGGGGACGTGAAGGTAGCCTGAGGGTCTAATGTCACCGGGAGGGGGGGCATCCTCTGATGAAGTCAGCACTGCTGGCATCACTGGGACATGATGGAAACAGGAAGTGGGCCAGTTGAAAGGAACATGCCATGGGGAGGCTCTTGGGGACTATTGCTGGCCCCCAGCCCCTTCCTCTCTGGCTCTTTGGTGCTCTCTCCCTGCTTCCTGGCTGCCGTGAGGTAAGCTTTGCTCCTCTGGGCCCTTCCACCATGATGATCCTGCCTTGGAGCCAGCAGATCATGGGGCGACAGCTCTGCAGCTGTGAGACAAGACAAATCTTTCCTCTTTCACACTCTTCTTTTTTTTATCTTTTTGAGACAGGGTCTCACTATGCAGTTCAAGCTGGCCTTGAGCTCACTTTTGTAGCCCAGGCTGGTCTCAAACTCACACTGATCTTCTTGCCTCAGTCTCTCAAGTGCTGGGATTACAGGCGTGTGCCACCATGCCTGGCTTCATGCCCTTCTTAGGGGTTTGTCACAGAGGCAAAGAGATAACCCAGTGAAAACCAGGATAACGCTCCTAGTCCTCATACCTGATAGGGCACTCTCCACTTTCAGGAAGTTCACCTTGCTGGGAAACATGGTTTTGGGCTGCCAGCTGTGGGCATGGTTGCAGGCCACCAGGCTCTGGGGCCACCTTTTCCAGTGGGCTGAGAAGCCTGGAGGGATGCTGTACTTCTGGCCAAGCACATGCCGTAGTCCTAGGGGTCAAAGGTCCCTAGCCAGAGTTAGTGGCCAGGCTGGCCTAAGAGAAGGGGCTCTGAGGGGAGGGGACAGAGGGATGAATCAGCAGGATGGGATGGGAGAAGCGTGCTAGGTGGGAACCAGGCTAGGCAAGAAATAAGACAAAAGCCATTGGCAGCCCCTGCCTTAGCTACCCTGCTCCTGGGTTCCTCAGGGCCCCCCCAAACCCAGGCCTCGGTGTGTTTGGCCACCAGCACTCCAATCCAGCCCCACAACCAGGACCTGGGGAAGGAAATCCTTCTCAGAACTTGAAAAGAGCAGGGCAAGCCTGGGGCACAGCGGGGTGCCTCTCCATACTGATGGGGGGTCATGAGTTCAGTCCTGCCACTATCCCTGGGAGCCATGTGACCGAGCCCAGACTCAGCCTGGGAGGCTTTGCACTCATGACCTAGCCAGGGAAGGGTGCAGGGGTCAACGCTGGCAATCCCTACCGACCTCAGGGCTCGCAGGACCATGCAAGGTAACCTAATTCACACCTGCTGCCCTGGCACAGTTGTCAGTGCAGCTTTCTACCACCATGGCAGGTCTACCAGTTGGATATTAAGCGATGGAGTCTTCTTTGCTAAGATAGGCAAAGTGCCCAAGACAGAGCCCGAGAAGAGTACTCACTTATTCCTAAAATGCATGCTTTGATGGGGTGGGGGTTATGGGATTGCACAGGTGAGCGAATTGCCCAGAACCAAACGTACACAGCACTGGCGCCAACCTCCCTGCAGGGATGCTGCCCTCAGATCCCTCAGGCCCGTGGTGGCGAACCTTCTGGAGCTTTCCATGACAACAAACAGCAGCTAGGGGATGGGTGCCACAGGTTTGCCATTGGCAACTACCCCTGTGAAAACAGCGAAGGCAGTGTGGGCTTCTCTTTTCGCAGCTTCTTATGAATCCTTAATTATTTCAAAACAAAAAGACTTTATTTCCTATTATTTTGTCTCCAGCTATATACTTAGGGTAGTTCCTCTTACAAACTCACAGATAAAAGAACAGACCCTCGAAATACTTCATATACAGGCCTTTTTTCCCGTTCCTGAACTAGGGTTTTCACAGTCCCAGGTCTTCATGAAAATTTTTACATTTTAAATTTTCAGAAAGGTTCTTGCCAAGTTGCTGAGAGTGGCCTAGCAGTTGGGATCCTCCTGCCTCAGCCTTCCAGAGTGCCGGGATGACAGGTATGTGTTGCCATGTCTGGCGCATATGTGGGCTTAATACACACAAAACCAAGTCCAGTTTAACCAGAAACCATCTTTAGACAACCCAGTTATCCAGGGCATAGCTACATACTCAAAGAACAGTGAAAATGGCACTTCAGAGGCCACTAGAACTCCTAAGCCTAGCGCCCCTCTAACTGTGCCCAGGATGTCTCTGGAAACCTGGGCTGCCACTCTCCGGAGCTGGATCCTCCCTCCCTGAGATGGTGCACACGGCAGCATCGAGCTGAGGTGTGCCAGAACAGCAGGCCCACTGTGTGCCCAGAGGTCCAGGGCTATCTAGCAAGGGACAAGCACTGACAAAGGTTTTCTCCCTCTAAGAGGGGTGGTGCTTCTGAGTTCATCACCAAAATTCCAAGCGGTGGCAAAAGGGAGGCCAAGCCAACTGAGGTTGTCCTGAAGGGAGAGGGGACAGTGTGGGACATTTTTGGAAAATGGCTTTGGAGCCCCCACTGCTTGAAGAGGCATTCTGAAGGCGGAATGGCGGGCAGGTGGCAACTGTCAGGAAGGATCTGCTGCGTCACTGGGCCACTACGGGTGTGTGTGTGTGTGTGTGTGTGTGTGTGTGTGTGTGTGTGTGACTGTCCTCTGCACCAACAGGCTGCTGGGCACTCAGGCTCCATGCCAGAAAGCAGAGTTCCCTCCACCAGCCCCACAACCCCACTCAAGTCCCCTCCTCTCAGCGCCTGGGGTCCTGCACTGGCAGACAGTGTGGGAGGAGGCAGTGAGGTAGTATGTGGGGTGCTCTGTTTGTCACTGTCACTGTCACAGCCACCTCACTAAAGGGACACACTTGAGACTTTCTGCTGCCAGCTCCCACCTCAGAATCTGACCGGAGCCAGTGTCACTCTTGAGTGTGGTGGACATGTGGTCCGAGTCCCACAGGCGTACCCTACCCTGCTGCTTTCAGCAACGTGGGAAGGCCACTGCAGCCTGAGTTCAGGGCCAGCCTGGGTAATACACTGAGCCCAAGTGTCCCCAAAAGAAATTAAACAAAACCAAGCTCCCCTCGGGCTGGGCTTTGCCCCATGCAGCCCCTCAGCTCTCCACCAGCACTGCTGTTTGTTCCTGCTGCGGGATGACGCACTAGGGTGCCTTTCTGAGGCCGGGTCACAGCAGGCAGCTGTGAGGCTACAGAGCACAGCCTTGGGCAAGGACCTGGCCATCTCTAACCACAATCCATGGACAGGGCCAGCGACCAGGAGATGGCCAGCACTCGCAGCTCTGTGGTCACTGTTCAGCGGAGGCAGCTGGAGCCACGGGAGTCCCATGGACTCCTCCAAAGCCCGAGACAACAGGAACCATCAGGCCTTCCTTAGCCTTCTGTCTCTCTCTAGACTGAAAGCTTCCCTAGGACAGTGTGTGTGTCGGGGGCCTGCAGTGGCTGGGCACAGGAATGCATGCATGCACCCACAGGGAGTCCTGGCTGCTGTCCCACAGCGAGGAAGCCTTGCTCAGTGCTGGTCAGACAGAAGGACAGGAAAGGAGCCTTCATGGAGAGAAGAGCAGAGGTCATCGGGAGGCAAAGCCTTCTTGGGGCATAAATGTGGCCCGTGTTACAGATGGAGGAACAGGAGGGAGGGAGGGAGAAAGCACTGGCCACGGGCAGTCAGGCAACAGGGCCAGGTCAGGGCTGCAGAGCTGAGAATAAGGAGAGTGTGAGCTGCCAGGGAGCCAGAATTAGTACTAGAAATACGGAGCAGAGGAACAGGCCGGGTGCCAACGGCTCTGGGTCCCTCTTGTCCAAGATAGAGAGCTGCCTGTTTCTGTCGCCAGACACAGACCTGAAGCTGTCGCTGCCCATGTCTGTCCTTTCTCTAGGGCAGCTCCTGCTCTTGACTGCTTTGAAGCTTCCTCCCGTGGGTCCCTCACCTGCCAGGGGCCTCTGCACAGCTGCAGGCCCTGAGAGCGAGGTCAGGGCCACAGGTGAGCTTGAGCTAGGGACCTGGCACTCCCCACCCAGACTGCAATGGTAGGGTCTGCAATGGCAGCGTTCCTTGGCCAGGCGCCTGGACTGACCTTGGCCGACCCCTCTCACATATCCGGTTGCCCCCTAATCAGAAACAGTCTGCACAATTTCCCCAGCTCTCCGAGGCCCCACAGAGCTGCGCAGGTACCGGAAGTCGGGGGACAGCAGGAATCTAATTTGCCAAAGGGCTCTGGACTCATGGGAATCAGATGTTACTTGGCGCAAAACAAGCTCTGTCCTGACCTCGGGGCAGCTCCGATGGCACAGCAGGCGGAGAGGGCTGGGTGGGTGGACAACCTGCTTTGGCCCCAGGCCCTGGTCCCCAGCAGAGAATCAGTGAGCAGTTGTCCCTTGTCCTGCATGGCCACCCTGTCCCTCTGGGCCTTCCACACCACTCTGTGACCCTGGAAAGGCTGCTGCCTTTGCTTTGGGAGGGGCTAACCATTCACCTCATGCTGTTTCTCAGATGGGCTTCATAGCCCAGATTTAAAAACTGGGAGATTCCACCCAAGAAGGGATTTCCTTACTGATGGGCTCACCGATGCAGACCCACGGGAGGCCTCCACCTCTGTGTTTCTGGTTAAGCATGGATTTCTGGTTTCCCTTAAAGATCAGATTGGGTATGGTGTGCACACTTATGTACCTCAGCACTTGGGGAGGCTGAGGCAGGGAGATTGCAAGTTCAAGAGGCTAGGCAACTTAGTGAAACCTACTATAGCAGGCCTGGGTTCCATGCCTAGTAGTGGAGAACACACACACACACCCCAGGATCTGGTCCCTGGAGCATTCGGGTGAGGCGAGCCACGTGCCTAACAGCACCACTAGTGTACAACCTTACCTCCTGGGAGTTCTCAGCTTCCTCTAGGGCTCCCCCGTCCCGGCCCCCACACTGTTTCCTGCCTCTGCTTCCCCAGCTTTTCGCGGCTGCCCTCCTCATGAACTCTAAGCACTACCGTGGTTGGAAGCCCTCAAGCGCCCCCATCTGGGGCTGCTCCACAGTCCGGCCCTTGCTCTCTTTGTGTGCATAGCTGGCCCTTCTCTCCCTCAGGTCTTTGCATGTGCTTGGCAGGGCATGCCACACCCCACTGGCCCAGGCCCCCCTTGTCATCACTGGATTCCAGCACTGGCTTCTCTGCAGGCCCTTTGCCCTGGTCACTTTTTTTTTTCTTCAGTACTGGGGATTGAATTCAGGACCTTGTGCTTGCCAGGCAAGCGCTTATTCTACTGAGCTATCTTCCTGGCTCCTGTCTGCCCTGGTCACTCTGTTCCACCACCTGTTTCTGCCCTTGTGAGCTCACCACTTCCTAGGCAGAAGCCCCACAGGCAGTGTACCTACACCACCATCTGACTCTGCCCCCAGACTGCCTGGGCTCCCTTATGTGGTGGCAACGGGGTTTCACGTGGCCACCGCAAGGGCAGCTGTGAGGTTGTGAGCAGACTACCCTGGTGCTCAGGCCTGTGCCTCCTCGCCTCCAGGCTCAGGAACACCAAGATCTGTCTCCTCCTCAGCCCCACAAAAGCCGACACGCTAAACTGGGCCTCAGTGATAAACTGGCCACAGGTACTCGGGAATCTTGCTGATCTGGAGCCTCACTGGGGCCCAGGGCCCTTTCCTCCCCCTTCTGTTGTCTGCTGGGGGGAGGCTTGGGGATCAGTGTCCTCCGCCTGCCGAGGACTGCCTGCATGGGGGGCCATGGGGCCTGTGTACTGTGGTTCAGCAAGGGCCCTGGAGCCCCAGAGCCCCAGAGCTCAGCCTTTGTATTCTTCTGGGGACCCCGCAGGGCCAGAGAGCAGCAGGCTGGATTTGCCTGTGAAGAAACCTCTGGAACCAGTGCTGTGAATTCTGCGGCCTATTTCTACAGCTCTTTTTTTTCCTGAGCTTTGTAGTTTTTAAGTGCTTTTGCCTTTACTTTCTCAGGAACTATTTTCTAATAAAACCCAGGCCCGAGCCCCCACAGGCCTGCACAGCCTCCGGGATGGCACTGGGTGCTAGCATGTTGCACCAAGGCTGCTTCCTACTTAACAGTCTGTCAGTCCACACTATGTTCCCTGTGCTGTGGACCAGGCAGCTGCCTGAGAAGCTGTCTGGTGGGAGGGGAGGGGCCCTGGCCCACATGTGCCTCTTTGCTTCCAACTTTCACCTAGGGGAGACTCCACTTGGCCTGGTGCTTTCAGCCTCCTGGTCCAGGGTCAGTGGTGGGCAAGGGGCACATGGTCTTCAGCCGCCTAGGTCAGCCAGGCCCAGGGCATGCTGCAGCACACAGGAGCCCAGACCTCATCTGGTGCATAAGAGAAGTGCCCCGCCCTCTGTCTGGCTTCTCCTCCAAATCCAGCTCCATCTGATGTCCCAGCCGCTGCCTGTGGCCCAAACCCCAGGCCCTGACAGCCCGTGCCAACCCCAAGTGCCTTTCCCTGCAGCACTCAATGCAGCAGCCTTGGTCCCAGCCTAGTCTACCTCTCCCTTGGCATAGCCCTGAACAGACAGCTCAGGGGGAGGCTGGCATGTGGTCTGGGTAGACCTCGAGCCCCCCTTTAGAGAAGGGGATGTAGAGAGTGGGCTCTTTGCTTCCCAGAAGCCCACCCCAGAGAGGCCAACAGCTCCTGGTCACTCGTGTGGCTCCACCTTCTCTCCATGCAGAAACATGAGAAATGCCTGGTGTAGCTGGCAAGAGGCGGAGCCTGGAGGATTTCCATGTAGAACCGGTGGCAGAGGCACAAACCAGCAACTCAGGACACCCTTAAATCCCTGCCAGACCCCAAGGCCCTTGGACACAGTGGGAAGGGGTTTTCAGGGATGCCTAGGCCCAGAGGGGAGCTGGTACAGTCAGTACCAGCCTACTCACCATTGGAGCGGTGGATACAGGTGTGCTGGTTGTCACTGAGGAAAAAGCCACTGTGGCACTGACACTCATAGCTGCCCATGGTGTTGACACAGATCTGCTGGCAGCCACCATTGTTGTCCTGGCATTCGTCCACATCTAGAAGAAAATAAAGAGAAGGGGGAAGAAAGGTTATGTCTGGAGCTGGTGGGACACAGACGAAGTTCCTCTGGACCACGCAGGAGGGATGCCTCAGAGAAACTCCCTGGCACTCCGCTACAGGGTGCTGCAGGGACGTACCGCACAGTGGAGCCTCACAGCAGCACTGTGGTATTATGCATGGTTCTAGACCATGGTGGAACCATACAGTGGTCTCCACAGAAGTACTCTATGGTACCCTATGGTAGCACACCACAGAATACTCTGTGGATACAGTCCACGGCGGTACTCCACAGAATGTACTCCATAGTACTCCACAGTGGTACTCCCTGGAAATACTCTGTGGTACTCTGAGGCAGCACACCACGGAAGCCCTCCCTGGATGTACTCTGTGGCAGTACTCCACAGATGGTTGTACTCCACAAGGTACAGAAGCAGTCCACGCGACTCCTTGGTGGTGCTCCACAGAAGTGCTCTGTGGCACTCTACAGTTACTCCACAGGGTGACTTCCCAGAAATAGCCAGTTCCAACAGCAGTGGGGCTGTCTGGCCGTGGCTGCTTTCCCTGACTCTGTGAAGTTCTAAGCACCCTCCTTGGAAGTTCCGTCCTTGTGTCTTCACAGCCACCCTGTCCGTCAGATCTTGGTATCTGTTCACTTATAGATGAGGAAAAAAAGGGATAGAGAGACAAAGTCAGTGTCCCATACGTGGCAGATGGCAGAGGTGGGACTCATGCCTGGTGGAATGACTTCCAAACCCAGGCTCTCCCCAGCATGATCAGACCCCCATCTCTAGGAAGACAGAGCAGCCCACACCCTCTTCCCGAACAGAGAGAGCCTGGTCAGCCACAGCCCAGCACCTCATGGAACCTGGAGCCACATGGAGCCATGTGGGGTGGGTGGGCTTGTGCCACCCTGAGGCCATGGGCTCTGCAGATGGATTTCAAAAGCCTGGCGGGGGGAGAGGATTTCTAAAGCCCCCACCTCTGGCTGCTGGGCCTGCCGGGAAGGCTGCCAAGAGGCTTCCCCACTGCCCAGGGCCGACTCGTTTTTGGCCACTGGCACAAAGGGTGCACTGGCTGTGGAGAATCTTTATGGAGTTCTGGTCCTGAACAGAACAGCATGTTTCAATTACCCAAGCCATAACCCCCTACTCTGTCAGTTTGTTTAATGAAAGAAGGGCTTCTTAAACCTTAATGTCCCATGGCTGTATTGTCATTTTAATAGGCAAATATATAAAACCACAAAGGCGATGTGAGCTACTGGCTGCTTTGAGCTGATCCTCCAACACACCCACCCACACGTGCACCGCGTGCACGCACACGCACGCACACACACACACGCACACACACGCACATGAATGTGCTCTGGCGCGGAGGATTTAGCACAGTTCTGTTCACTGTGAGGACCTGAAAGGTACGGGCAGGTTAAGAGCAGGCAGTGACCTGGGCTGGATCAGGTGACAGCTGCGCCCTACAGTCCTGTCAGCCGGGTCCTGTTTATGCTCAGGCCAGCAGGCCCCTCCCCGCAAGGTCCCCAGCTGCTCTGAGGCCCGTGGTGAGGTGCTACGTTACTGTTCATTGAGCTCAGAGGTGAGTGTGCAACCGATGAGGTGGGAGGCAGAACTCTGAACTCTAAAGGCCGCCAGTGGCCCCTGCTCCTGTGTCAAGGTGGCTCTTGTTTTGAACAACCTGTATTAGTCATTCTTCTCTTGTTGCTGGGACAAATATCCAACACTCAAAATGACAGAGGGAAAGGATGACTTAGCTCAGAGTTACTGGTGGTTTCAAGACACTGCCCCTGCTTTACAGGATCTGGAGGGAAGGCTGGGGCACTGTCATATCCAGGATGACCCTCTCCACATCTCCGAGGGAGACCACTGGTTTGCGGGGCCAGTGCAGGCTGTCAGTTTAAGGGTTCGCACCTCTCTAGCTCCGCCCCTCTAGCTCAGCCCCCAGGCCACGCCCTTGTCATCTGGCCCTGCCCCTTAAGCGGCTCCTGATTCCTGGAGCTGCATCTGCCCCATGACTTGGACTTCCCTGAGGCTTTGGGGGGACCACTAGACACAAACCATAACACAGCCCTAGGATCAGCCCCAGAGCCCGAGGGTCTGACCCAGGGAGCTGGAAGAGAGAGCAGGGATTGCGACTCTGAATATCTTTCTCCTCGAAGCCCTGCGGATGGCTAGCGGCAGGCTCCACGCGGTCACCTTTGCTAGGGATAGCATCTGTTCCAGTGAATGGCTCAGGGCCAGGCGCTGTGTCTTCCTCACTCACCCTCTCGCCACGGTGAGGCTGCGAAGGCCCTAGAGTTTCGTATGAGGCCCTCTGTGGCCCGAGTGACAGACGGTGATGTGCTGAGGCTCAGAAAGTGGCAGTGGCCTGAGCAGTCACGTGAGGTGAGATCCAGCTCCAGAGCTCGAGCCTCGGCCCCTGTGGCTGAGCTGGAAGTGGCAGAAGTGTGTTCAGACCAATGTCACGAAAACCCACCCTCCTGCCGCAAGCTCCACTTGGGATCCGGTTTGCGCATGCGCCCGAACCCCAGCTGAGTCAGAGACCCTATATGTCCAGTGCAACTTCGAGGCACCTTGGCAGGTCCTGGATGCGCCTGACAGTGAGATCTCACTGACAGCCAATCCGGGGCACAGCCAGCTGCTGCCCCAGTTCCCCTGGTCCTCAGTTGCCCTGTGTAGAGGTTCCCAAGGCTCAAGGAAAGATTCAAATGGTGAGGCAAACAGGACAGAGCTGGGCCCAAGGCATGGGCCCGAGGTGTAGGCCCAGTGCCACCCATCTGCGGCCATCTGGCCTCGCCTGGCCACACTTCTTTCACCCAGGGGCAGCTGATGTCACACACGCACAAGCCCTCAGTGACCTGGCAGGATGGCCGGGTGCTGTGACAGGGCTGTTTACATGAGTGGGGAGCAATCACTTGCCAATGCTGATGAATAATTTGAAACAAATGCAGGGCTGTGTAAACACCGCCTTTTCCTCATCCCAAGTCACTAACCCGGGATTATGCTGCAAGAGGGGGTTGCCCTCTGTGTTCCCCAGTGTCCCAGCACAACCTGGCCTCCACTCCAGAATAGGGCGGACACCCTGCACCCCGAGTCTCTAGTCTCTAGCAGGGCCACAGGGTTATATGTGGGGGCTGCCGGCCACTGTCCCACTGGCAAGGACAGAGTGGGTTTCTTCTCTCTAGAAGTGGGTGGGCCCAGCAATCTCTGCTTCACGGACCCTGGCACTTGGCACGTTCTGTTCCAGGAGGTGTCCCGTGGTAGACAGGGAGTCCACTTGGGCCTGGTCTGCAGGACAGACTATCAGGGGCCGAGGCTGTCCTCCAGGTGCTGCTGCACTAGCGTGCCCTGCCCCCTCTCGAGCCCACTGCTCTGGGAGACAGGAGGCCAAGGCCCAGGCCCAGAGGTGAGTGTGGAGCTGGCTGGGTGCACCGGTGACCTTATGAACCACTGCCACCAGGCCCCAGCTCAGGGCTCAGGCATCTTCTCTGTAAATCCATACATGGCCTGATTTGCTAACGAAGTGCCCCTGGCTGCGAAGTTTCTGCCCACCCTGAGCATAGCAACCAGAGCACAGGGAAGGGAGGTTGCCTGGAGCAGGCTAACGTGAGCCTTGGGCCAAGCTGAGTGGGGGAGATCTGTGAACTGAGTCAGAGGAGGATGAGGCGCTGGGGAGTGAAGGCTGGAGGGAGGAGCAGGCAGGGGGGTGTTGCTGATAAACACAGCAACCCCACCCCAAGGCCTGGGCCGCCCTGCGCCAGTGTGCGGTGAGGGTCCTGATGGGCTGGCTTCCAGGACCAGGTCCAGGACCCCCGCACAGGCTCTGGGTGAGGGAGCCATTCCTGCCCCCAGGTCCTGACCACATCTCACAGGCCTTCATCCTAATTTACAGCCACTGTGGAAGGTTCCCAGAAGGCAGGGAGCCCTCTGGCACAGGGACAGAGCTGGAGGGCAGGAAACCCTTCCAAGTGCAGCGTGACTGAGAGACGCAGAGTGTAGAGAGGCCCCCACAGGCCTCACACGGGGAGGGTGCAGGCCCAGCCTTCACCCTGGCCCGCGCCAGCCAACGACCTGCGCTGCCTTCTTCCAAGTACGCCCTGGTTGTGCACAGGTCTCCTGGACTCTCGCTGGGACAGGACTTGGCACCCTGACATTAAGTCCCAACCGTCCCTCCTTGGGCCAGGCCGCCCTTGCCTCTCTCTGTGGTGCCCTGGTCTGGCCTCAGGATGCAGGCTCTTTCCTCATGGTACAGGTGCCCACCCTACCCTGCCAGCTATGGGAGAGTCCTGTGGGGGACATGGCTCCTGCACTGTAGTGGGCATGGCTATCTCTCCGTAGGCCGTGACTCTGCCTCCAGGAAGCCTGTGGCCCCCAGCGGCTGTGTTCTGGCCTGAGATGCTGTTGTTTGTTTTTATTAATAGCTGCCTGTTTACCCTACTTTGGACCAAAAAACCAGGTCAGAGGTTATTTATAACTCAAAATGACTTCTGGACGCAGCTTGGGTTGCTTTGTTTCCCGTGAAATGTTTCGTAATTCGAAACAGAGACTTGGTGTTCTGCTCGGACCCGCCTGCATCTCCGGGGCCGGCAGGAGCCTGCCCAGTGTTGGGCCGTCCTGTCCCAGCTCTGGTCCAGGGTAGGAACACAGGCAGGCCCGCAGCTCCGGCTCTGAGTGCTCCCATCTGGCCCCAGGCCGCGCCCGGCTCTCCCAACTTGCCTCAGAAGGCGGCTTAGGCAGAAAAGCCTCTTGGCCATCGAGTGAGGAGTGAGTGGCCGTTGCAAAATTACATTTGATGAGTTAAGTGTAAATAAATGAGAACCAGATGGATTTGATTTCGGGTAAAATACACACAGGTCTTACAGCTCTGAGGCCTGGATTCTGCCCGATCCACAGCACTCCCTGAGCTGTTGAGCGCTTTGGCATGGGCAGACGGGAGTACGACCAGGGCCCCCAAGGACCTGCCTGCTGCCTGCTGCCTGCTGCCTGCTGCCTGCTGCCTGCTGCCTGCCTGGGCGTCGGAGGCCCTCTGGCTGTCCCAGCAGGTCAGCTGTGTGCACCTCCTTGGGCTATGTGGATCCGGGTGCGAGTGTAGCGCAGGCTGGGAGAGGAGGCGCATAAGTGGGGTCAGCGTTCCAGGGCCTGTCCACCGACCTGCCCCACCCCCGCTGCTACCCTGAGGCCTCCGCACCGCTCCATGTCGATAAGCACAGGGATTTGCTGCTGGCTCCAGCTGCAGGCCGCAACTCATTAGGGCGGTCCATGTGCCTCGACCCTGTGACCGTGGCCTGTGGGCCCGGCCCCTTTTCCACCAGCCCTGCCAGATGGGGTCCAAGGCTCAGAAGGAAACGGCTCCAAGGCCTCTTTGCCACCTGAGGCCCAGGCCTCCTCCTGGGTCCTGGTATCGGAGCAGACCCCTGAAGGCGTCAGGGCGCTCAGCACAGTGCCTGGTCCCCAAACCACAGAGAGGAGAGCGGCTATTAGGCAAAGGGCTCAGAATCCCCAGTCCCCAGAGAATGCGCCAGCGACCACATCCAAGGAGTGCACTCACCCGCCTCACTCACGGCACTGCCCAGCCACCTCCTTCCAACTCCGCCTCAGCTGTTCAAACCCTGTCTCTGGGGACCCAGCTCACTGAGGTGTTAACTCAGCCCAGAGCTGGACACGCCTGTGCGTGTGGTCCCCTCCCAGGGTGTGGACAGCTTCCTCATGCAGTCCATACCCTCCTCCTGTCTTTCTTGACTTCTCTGTGGTTGAGAATGAATTCACATAACATATCCACCACCTCAGCAGCTTTTAGCACATCGACCATGCTGTGAACCAGTTATCAGTCCCAGGGCACATCCCTCCCTCTTAGGAGCAGCCCGGTCAGTTTTCAGTTAATTCCAATCCCCACAGACTCTGGCAACCACCAACCTATTTTCTCTGCAGATTTGACTACTCTGGAGCTTCCAGATAAATAGAAATATGTAACGTTTGTCCTTTGTATCTACCTTCTTTCACAGAGTGTAATGTTTGCAAGCTTCATCCACACTGTGGCAAGTATCAGAATGGCATTCTTTAGAGCAGTATACTATTCCACAGCATACACTATTTTGTTTAACTGTTCTCTAATCGATGGACATCTGGATTATTCCTACTGTTTCACTATTTTTTAAAACAGTTTATATACATGCATATATTTAATCATGAAACAACTCATCAACAATGAAAATTAGAAAAATTCAGAGACCTCACTCAGTGCTAGTGCAGAGGAGACATTAAGAAAAAAGTATCTAAGAAAGAAAAAGAAAAAAGCATCTGACCCAGAAGACTGCATGATGTGTAAAGCGAAGGCAAACGTGGTTACGACGGTATGATGTGCTCAAAAGTGGAGGGCTGTGTCTGTGGCCACTTTTCTGGATGCTTACAGGCTGGAGGCAGTGGGCCAGAGAAAGGCAAGAGAGCAGAGCCAGACAGACCCAAGCAGTTGGATGGAAGAGACGGGTGGCATCACGAGAGGCCACTGCAAGGCTTTTCGCTCTCCCTGGAGTCTAAAATCTGAAGCTTTTACATATGTCAGACATATAATGGGCGGCGCTATGCACTGTGACTGGCCGGCAGGGGAAGTGGCTTATAAAAATAAAGGAATAGGGCTGGGGGGATAGCTCAGTGGTCTTAGCACCTGCCTGGCAAGGCTCTGAGTTTAATCCCCAATACCACATGCTGTGCCAGCTCCTGGGGCCACTTTGGCAAAAGATGCTGTAATGGTTGACCTGGTCTCTAAAATGAATAAACAGGGAATGAAGATTTTTCTTCAGTAAGGACAAATGGCCAAGGGTCCGGGACCAACTCCACAGCTCCCAGAGTCTGGCAGTTACCCTGAGAGACAAGACACTCACAATGGGTCAAGACAGAAATATGGGTGGAAGGCGCTGTCTCGTGTAAGAGCTCTGCTGAAGTGGCCATAGCCCCTTACAAGCAAAGAAGTTTAAAAAACAAACACGAGATTCTTAAGCAGAGGATCATCTTCAAATGCCAAGCCAGAGCCTGGTGATCGCCTATGTTCAAGCAGAACCTTCTTGACCCTTACTACTACCCTTACTCCTAGCGTGCAGCAAAATGCGTATGTTTAAGAAGTTATACTTATTTATTATTATTACTTTTAGGGAAGGGTCTACAGGGTCTACAGGGTATTCTCACTACTAGATCAGACTCGTAATGATCCGCCTGTTTACAGCCTCCCAAGAGCTGGGATTATCGGTGTGTGCCACCATGCTCAGTCTCAACTGCTGTCTCAGTGTGCTCCAGGGGGCAGGGCTGGCACAGCAGGCCCTAAGACTGAACCCCCGGCTCCTAAGAAGTAATTCTTGAACTACCATGACAATCAACTTTGAGCCTAACATTTTATAAATTAAAATGATGGAAAGAACCCTAGTCCACAAGGGATGGGCACCGATTCTCCCTTCGTCTTTTTTTTCTTTTTCCCCCTTTGTCTTTAAGTGAAAAGGCAAATATCACACTGTACAAAGGCTCTACACTCAGCCAAAGCAAGTAAGACTCTTTTCTTTAAATCTACTGAGCAGAAGCTGTTCCAGGAAGGGGGAGGGGGCCTGGACCAGATGTTCCACGGCAGCCAGAGTCAGAGTGTTCCCCGGGCAGGCGCCAGGTCCAGCTGATGCTGAAAGTGACCGCTGGGGCCCGATCTTAATACCATCTGCCTCATCGTGAGCATCCAACAAACCCCGCTGGACCTCCCTGTAGATTTCTTTGGCAGTGTGCATGAACGCCTCTTCAGCACTGCAGAAGGTTCGGGCTGCAGTCTCCGTGAAAATCGATCCACGCTCCTGAGCAAAAGCCTCGCCTTCCTCTCTTCACATCCCTGCGGGACTCCAGATCGCTCTGATTCCCAGTCGGCACGATAAGCACGGCAGAGCCGCAGCGCTGATGGGCATCCTCTAGCCCTGAGGCCAGGCGGCTCTAGATCTCGCACCTTGAAATGTCGCACACCAGGGATGCTCCCGCCATTCCCTTGTAGTAGGAACGGGTGGCAGAATGGAAGGATTCTTGCCCCACTCTTTCTCTTCTGCTATCGATAAAAGTTCTCCTTTACTTCTCTTGTGGCTATAGTCCAGATTTCTAACTTGATTTCTTTTCCATTGATGTTGACCATGCTGGTTCTAAACTCCACACCTACTGCGAGGTCGTGGATGGGCTGGAACTATTTGTTCATAAACAACTGCGGGAAAAGACAAGACTTCTCCACTCCTGAAGGAGAAGGGTTTGTGTCTTGAGAGGCTATTACTCTGGGAACTTCCCCAGGAGCCCAGGGCTGGGGAAGGGGAGTGAAGCCCTGCCCCTGGCTGGCCGCCCTGCCTGTTTTGCTACTATTATGATGACGTTGTGAACATGCTATGCAACATGCTATGTTTTTCTGTGGATATTTTTAATTCTCGTGGCTATATACCAAGGAGTGCCGTGGCCAGACTATATGGTAGTGGCGCATCCTACTTCTCCACAAGTGACCTCATTTTACTTTCATGCTAGCCAAGACGTAGGTTTCCGATTTCCCACCTCTGCCCCACACCAGTTCTTTCCTGTTTGCTTTGTGTTCCCAGCCATCCTCAGGCGGGGACACCGCATCTCCCACGGCTTTGGTCTGTATTTCCCCAGCTGCCCGCAGCACGGGGAGCGCCTCCTCCTGTTTGTGTATCTCTGGGGAGTCCCTTCGAATCCTTCACCCACTTTGATGTTGGGTGGTCTCAAGTTGCAAGTGTTCTTCCTGCAGGCCAGACCCTAGAGCCGAATCAGGCATCTGAGTGTGTGCACCGCTTCCTGCAGAGCCCAAACCTCTGGCCTGCCCACGCCATCACCACTGCACATCGACAGAGGCCAACATGGTGGCTCCGTGGCCGACACCACTAAGCTACCAGCGCCTGAGCTAAAGCCACGCCCAGCTTCCTGCCAGTGCAGGAAACACCTGCCCCAGCACACAGCACTTCCACTGATCTCCTCAGCAGGCCCAATCCGGTGGGCTCCACCTGCCACAGAAACCCAGGTGCAAGGCCACCTGCCGGCCCTCACTGCCTGCTTCCTGCCCTTGCTTAGGCCTGGCCTCCCTGCTTCTGCTTTGCCCCTGGCAACTGGCTGAGACCTCTCCAGGTGTCAGCCAGCTACGTGACTGCTGCTCACAAGACTCCAAGGACACACACGCCCTTTCCTGACCTAGATGGGACCCCTCTGGCTGCATCCCCACTGACCTCCCTCAAGGCCTGCCCTGTCCCCACCACAGGCCCCTGTGCCTATACCTCACCTCCGCCTGAGCGCCCTACCCACATGGTGCATCCGGCTGCTCCTCCAGTCCTCAGCTCACAGGCCTGGTCCCTGGAGATGCTCCAGGCCACCAAGCTATAGCAACAGAGACACCACCTTCAGCTTGCCCACCTTGCTCCCTTCTGCCTCCTTCCTGCCACCTGGCACCTTCCTGGGATTGTTTCCCTCCACCTCTTCAGACTGGGGCTAGAGCGGGGCCGGGGCTGTACCTGTCTCCGGCACTACTGGGTCCCAGGCATCCTGTAAGTCCACGCACCCAGGAGCTGAGCAGAGACCCCCATGTCACTGCCCATCCCTGTCCACCTGGCCTCGGCTTTCTCACTGGTCTCAGTGCAGACGGGAGGGGGCTTTGGGAGGCCACAGGCTGCTGGGTCCCAGCCAGACCACAGGGCTGGGGGTGGGAGCAGCCAGTGTGTTCCCTCGGCCCCGTCCGCATCTGGGAGTGTGCTCTTGGACGGCCACCCATGGGAGCTCTGGATGCCTGAAAAGCTTTCCTTGATGGGGATAAGAAGGGAGGACTGGGGTGGGGAAGGACAGAAATGGAACCAACAAGCAGTGGGGGCAGACTAGTGCCCGGGGGAGGGGCGTCGCTCAGACAGGGTTGGAAGGAGCACTGGGCACCAGGTGTGGTGGCGAGGGAGGAGCCTGGCCCTGCTCCTCCTAGACACACTGCCCTCCCTGGGGTGGGGGCTCCCCAGACACCCAGACACAGGCTGGTCGGGTCCTCCGCGCAGTCTACCCGGGCCTGCGGCAGCCTGATCTAGCCCTGGCCTCCGATGTGCTCGAGTTCGGAGCTGATCTCTCCCTGCTGGTGCCTGGCGCCTTTGCTCTCCTATAGCTGGTGAGCGCGAGAGCCAGGTCTCTCCCTTGCAGGCCGCAGCAGGCTCATGGCGGCTCTTTCTCACTGGTGCCTTTTTCCCCCCACCTGAGAGATGACAGCTGCCCGCCGAGCCCCGTGGCTCTGCCTCACACTCAGTGGACTTCTGAGCTGGCTGAGGTGTGAGAGCTTCTTCCTTCCCAGCTCCAAAGCTTGGCAGATGTAGGGCTCTTCACCTCCAGCGGCTGCCTCCTGTCCCTGGAATTCCTCCCTCTAGAACCCAGCTGCCAGCTGGCACAGTGGCACAGGCCTGTCATCCCGGCACTCAGGAGGTGGAAGCAGGAGCTTGAGGCCAGGCTGACCTACACGGCAAGACTCTGCCTCAAAAACACACGCACATGCTCACTACCATGCGGCTCCATCACTTGTTCTATGATAATGTCTTGTGAAGCTTTTGAACTTACAGGGAAATGTGAAAGCCAAGGGAGAAAAATGGGTGAACAAGCCCACACCAGACTCAGCTACCACCGCCAGCACGAGTTGTCCCTTTTCTGGTTTTCTACTTATGTGCATCATTTGTATGCGGTCTCTCTCAGGCTGCAGGGAAGGGTCCCCAAGCTGTGCTGTATCCTGAGTGACCTCCTTGCCTCTGCCTGGCCACTCGGCAAGTGGCCCACCAGCCTGGGCTGTGCTTGTTCCCCGCCCTCCCGGTACACAGCCTCTGAGAAGGGTACAAGGAGCAGCTGCAGCTCCTCTGCTTTAGGGATCGTCCCCCACAGACAGATTCTCGGAATGGGGAGCCCTCTGCACTCTGGACCCGCACCCCTGCCCTAGCCTGCCACATGCGCAGGTCCCCTACTGTGGTGGCCTTTTCCAGCTCACCTGCTGCCCTGTTGGGACACTGGGCCCTCACTCAGGAAGAGGCCAAAGCCTGAGCCCAGGAAGCAGCCCTTGGTGGGAACAGGGAAGCAATGGAGACTTGGCCAAGTGGCACGTGTGAGAGGCAGGACCCCTTCTAGGCTGGCCAGGGGCCAGGGATGGACAGGCTTGCCGGGGGCAGGATGTGGAGTCACGTGTGCGCGCGCGCATGTGTGTGTCTGACCACCTGCTTGCCGAGACAGCTTACGCCCAGGGCTCTGAGGGTGTAGAGGAAGGAACTGGAAGCTAGGCTGAGCAATGGGGTGGTCCTGGCACCCCCACTCTTGTGGGCACAACCCCCCAGGTCAAGACTGGCCCTGCTGACCAGAGACACCCTTTAAAGCACGGCCCTGGTGCCCACTCTGCTACACGGCCAAACTCAGCCACCTCTTGGCTTTGTCTGTGCTGTTCCCACTTCCTCAAATGTCCTCCCTGCCCCAGCCCAAGCCCACCTGGTGACCCTCTATTCTGGGCAGGGCAAGTTGCCTGCCCACCTCCGCCTCCCTGCACACACTCCTGGCATCCATCACACAGAAGGTGCTGTGGTGGGTATTTCTCCATGTGGCCAGGAGCTCCCAGGGGCAGCCAGCTCTACCCAACTTCAGAAGGCCCAAGCTGGCAGCGATGAGCTTGGAGGGGCCACATGACAAGTCACTTGTCCTGGGCACTTCTGTTGTCCCCACCAGATGGCCACAGCAGAGACAGCTCTCAGCCGGCACCAGCAGTGGCCAGGCCCCTACACCCTGCCTGGTGGCTCTGCCTTCACACTGCAGGTTCTGATGGTGGGAACATGGGGAAGCAGTAGGCACACATGGGGTGACGCTTGTGGCCTCATGGGGTTGTGTCTGCAGGTGGGCTGTGCTGCACCCAACACGGGTGTGCATGCTGCTCATCCACAGGGCGGGCGGGTAGCGGGGCGTGCGCTCCTGTCTTCACTCTGGGTGGTTTCGTGTTATGATTCTATGTGTGGAAGATGGGTACACAAGCAGACACTTGCAACTCGGTCTGACTGCTGTGCCAGGGGGAGGTGGGGGTGTGTGTGTGAGCACGTGTGCGTGAGTGTGGGTGCGTGAGTGTGCATGGATGAATGTGTACGCATATGCCTGTGTCCATCTGTGTGCCAGGACCAGCAAGGGTCTGTGGGAAAGTAGGGGAGGGGATTGCAGGGCTCCAGGGGCAGCAGAAGCCCAAGGACAGGCTGGAGAGGCAGAAGGGGTGGCGGGGAGTAGATGACAGGGTGGTCCCCGAGGGAGGAAGTTGGGCTCCCCACTGGCCACAGGACCCTGGAAGGTGACACTCAGAAGGTCTCTGTCAATGGCTGGCTCCTGGTATCTGAGCTCTTGGTGGCTGGCAGATGAGGTGGGGGTGGTGGCAGCGGCAACCTGGCCCATGGGATGCTGTCCTTGTCACTAAGGCAGCCCCTGGGAGCTTATGTAAGACCCCAGACAAAGCAGCTACGCAGCTGCCCGCTTCCCACCCGTGGAGAGTGCAGCCGGGCACAGGGCACCTCTGCCAACTGTCTATTTCTAGCTACATGTGGCTGGGATGAGGTCGGTGACAGGGAGGAATGTTGGGACAGGCTGATACCCAGGGCTGGCTAACGGCCACTAGAAACCACAAGGGCCTGTCTTGCATGTGTCCACGGTGACCCCATCGCTGCCCAGGGCAGAGCTGCTCCAAGATAAGCAAGAGTGTTGGCAGAAGGGCACTGGGCTGGAGACAGACACCCGCGCTTGCTGCGAATACCCTTTTAGGCCAGGGCCGCCGCATCTGGCTTGGGCATACGTTTTGGTAGCATGGTATTTTTAAAGCAGCTTCCCAAGACACTTCTTGATTATTCCAGAGAGTTCTGACCCAGCCCTTGGTACAGGGGCTTTGAACAGGAACAGGCAAGGCAGACAGACACTGGAAGGCCAGCTGGAGGCCAGCGTCTGCCCGCCTGCCCCCCGCCCGCCCACCTTTGTCTACGGTTCTCTGCTGTTTACAGGTTTGGATTCTCTGTCCAGGACAGAGCAGGACTTCTTCCCTCAGCCACCAAGTCAAGCCCCAAGCAAAGGTGGGGCTGGCATAGGGCGGAGTGACAACAGATTTAAACCTAGGGAAGGACAACAGAGACCACAAACAAACTCACCCACCTCAGCTGTGACACAACCCCGACCTGGACAGACTTTTGTGGTGTGGGGACAGGAAGGGGGTGCACTGTGGCCACTGTGCATCCACAGAGACCACTTCCTTTCAGGAAGCAAAGTAACAGCAGAGAGCTGGCCCCAAACCACCAGCTAGGCAGTCGGGAGTCGTGTGTGCGCGCGCGTTTGTGTGTGTGTGCATGCGTGTGTGCGTGCTTGTGATTCCAAAATCCCTATCCTTCCTGCCTCTGGAACAGGGACCATAAGGACCTGGCCCACAGGCGTGGCCTGGGGAATCCACACCAGCATGTCTTCCCCGGTGAGCCACAGGGTCCCCAGACAAAAGCATGCAGTTCAGGGGCTTCTCCAGGGCTGACAGCTGGTGAAGATCCAAGGGCCAAGCAAGGGTGAGCACAGCCGTCAGTTAAGGCCGGGAAGCTGATTCCAGCAGGCGTACAGGCAGATGTGGGCCCAGGAGGGTGGGTGTGAGCTCAGGTTGGGTGTGAGGGCAGGAGGT
>PVKN010001251.1:0-54747 GCA_004027915.1 Capromys pilorides | reverse complement strand
CTTGAATTTGTTATCCTCCTGCTTCAGCTTTCCTGAGTCCTGAGATTGCAAGTGTGTGACAAAATAGCTACTATAAATTCACGAACATTTTAAATCATAAGAGGAATTGCACCTGGCCTAACCACAACAAGAATCACTTTTAACTATTTATTTGCTGTGTCTCTAGTAGTTGGTTTTCTCTCAGAATTATTTACAGTTATTTCCTGGTTTACCAGTCGTGTAATTTAAGATGTGGCAGATAAGGATATGTTTTCCTCAGACTCGCATGCGGTCTCCTGCAGCTGATCTCAGCTGCCGCGGGCATCCCCGGGGAAGCCCTCTGCACCGGCAGCACCTGCTCCCCCAGCACTGCGCAGGGCCCCAGCAAAGAAGCTCTTTGGACAATGCAACGGATGGCTGATGGGAAGCAACGCAGTGCTCCAGGGAGACCAAAGTTCAGGCAGGTGACGAGACTGCCTTCTGGAAGGCAGGCCCACAATTCAATCAGAAAATAAATGTCAAATCTGATTATGTCCCAGGACTCCATTTAAACTGAACAGTTAACATTTATCCATTAGCTGTCATGTTCAGTAAACTGTAAAACATGGGAAGAGAAACAGCTTCTAAGAAGATGGTGGGGATTTTGGGGATTTCCCTCCCAAATTAAGATTTAGGAACGTATCTCTCTAATTGCTCGTGTTTCTCAAGCCTGCACAAATATGTACTTGGACATCAATAAAGCCCCTAGGGATATGGGAAGATACACTAAAATCCACCACCTAAGCTGATAGCTTAGTAATGAGTCATTTTTATGGTAAGGAACTCTGAGGTGCCATACTGGAAGAAACTTTAGATTACAAAAAAACAATGCCGTTGTATGACTCCACTCAAAAGAGAGAACTGACATAGTCAAACTCATAAAGACCGAAAGAGTGGTGGTTACAGGGGCTGAAGGAAGGGGAATTATTATAGTGTTAAAGTTTCTGTGATAATGTAAATGTGAAATAAAAATTATTTTTGATATTAAAATTTTATTTTATTTTGTAATGAGCTACAGAGTGTTCAGGTTCTCACTACGAGACCAGACTTGTAGTGATCTGCCTATTTATAGGCTCCCAAGAGCTGGGATTACAGGTGTGCGCCACCAAGCCCAGTTTCAGTTGCTGTCTCAGTGCGCCCCGGGGCTGGGGCATGCACAGCAGGGGGATTGGTATCAAAATTTTAAATACAAAATTAGTTAAAATTGAAAATTACTCGGCATTGAACCCTAGCCTCTGCACTCTGCCTAAGCAGGCGCTTTAGTCTCCTGAGCTATCGGGCCAGCCCTTAGCAAGGCTGCTTTTATGCTTAGATGTCACATGCGCAAGAAAGGTGAGTGCTGTCAGAATCAGAATAGAGTTGCTTATGCAAACCATAGAAAACATGCAAATAACATTAGGAGATTGTAATGGAACGGTTCCCACCCACCTTGCCTCACGGTAACTACTACAAAAGACTGCCGGAAACACAATCGTACAGTCTATTTCTGTGAGAGAAGCATATATAAGATATACTTCTACAGGGACGTCTGCTGAGCAGTGTCAGATGGACACTACTGTTGTCATTAATTATTGGGACCAAGGGTTATTGTTTCAAAATATCTGACATCATTTTTGTCTTTTCCCTTTACTTGATTTCTTTTAATATGTCCATAATATTTGAATGTTTCCCATTGAAATGCTCTGCCAAATAAATATCATTACTTTTTAGACAATCTCTCTCTCTGATTTTTATTTGGGTTGTCACATTATTTCATACACATAAAAGCCAAAAAATCTATAAAATAGAAAGAATGTATTTAATAAGTCACTGAATTCAGAGTCAATAACCAAAAATCAACTGTATTTCTGCATACTCACAAGAATCAATTTAAATTGCACAATATTAAACACCCATAAATGAAAGAGAGATTGATTTTGTATCTGCCTGGCAATGGCAAGGGCTGGGAGATAGCTCAGCAGCATAAGTGCCTACTTGGCAAGCACAAGGTCCTGAGTTCAATCCCTGGTATCCAAAAAGCAAAACAATGATAATAAATCCTTTTGGAAAGTAGTAAAACAGCTTATTAACACATTGAATCTACACCTGTCATAAGATCCAGCATTGTTCTTAGATGTTTATTCAAGAGAAAGTAGGTCTGTACAAAGACTTGTATGAATATTCATAGTGCTTTATTTGTAATAATCCTGCACTTAGGCACATCCTCATCACTGGGACAAAACGCCCAACAGCCACAACTAACAGGAGAAAATATTTATTGTAGCTCACAGTTACAGTGGGTTCAGGTCACAGTTGCTACCCTGCTGTGGAGCTCGGAGACTGTGAACCAAAACCTCTACAAACTTTAAACCCAAATCAGCCTTTCATGTGTGGGTGTTTGGTACTGTGTCTCAGTGACAAGAAGGTAACTAAGACCGTGGAGTAGGGCCTGGGAGATAGCTCAGTGACATAAGAGCCTGCCTGGCAAGGACCACATGATGAGTTCAATCCATGGCACTGCAAAAAAAAAAAAAAAAAAAGGGGGGGAGGGCGGGGAATCACAGTGTTGGCTCGGGGTCCCATCCTCAGCATGCTATAACAGCAACGACAAAAGACAATTGACCTAAAACTTGATAAAATATCAAGTTCTCGAAAAAATAAGCAATAGTTTGGAGATAATGAGTAGGCAACAGATTTTTGCTACTGCTTTACGTCCATAGCCCTTTTTACTTTTATTTTGAGCCTTGCTAAGCTGTTGTCTTGAATAGCTGGGGTTGAACTTGTTAATTTTGTGCTTGAATCTTGCCAAGTCTACCACCATCTGTGGCTACACAGACTTTTCAAGCAGGGCATAATTGCAGTAGCAATAATAGGAAAAATTGATACACTGATACCATAAGCATTAAAAACTTTTATCAGCACAAAAACACCACTGAAAATATAAAGGCAAGTTACAGACTGGTAGGTGATATTTATGATTTATGCATCTGGCAAAGGATTCCTTCCAAATATTAAAAAAAACTTTCCTATACATCAAAAACAATAAAATTAAACCCAATTTTAATTTGTTTTCACTGTTTTATTAAACAGGAAAAAATCAGCTTGTAGATACAGTTAATAAATGAGGAGATTCAAATAGCCAGTGAGTATTTAAAATATACTGAATATCATTAGCTACCAGAACAACACAATGTCAAATCACAATGAGATCTCACTAAACTCAGACCAGAATGGCGAAAAGAAAATGACCCACAGCACCAAACTACGGAGATGTGAAGCTACTTCAGCACATCTGTGCTGCCAGTGGGATGCAGATGGTTTTTCTGGAATCCCACATTCCTCATGAAATGGAATGTACACACATCCTATATTTTCTACTCAAAGGCTGTATACTCAACAGAACTGCATTTCTTAGTCCACAGAAATATACTTAGGAGAATGCTCATAACAGCTGTAGTCATAGTACCCTGAAATTGGAAACTCCAAATGTCCATCTATGGCAGAACAGATAAATATATAAATAAGAGGATACCAAGGAATGGAACTCTACATTGCAATGGCAGAGGACTAGTGCAGAGCGCAGCCTTCATGGATGCCTCTTGCAGATGTGCTCCATAAAAGAAAGTAG
The DNA here is from genome assembly GCA_004027915.1 of Capromys pilorides. NCBI lineage: Eukaryota > Metazoa > Chordata > Mammalia > Rodentia > Capromyidae > Capromys > Capromys pilorides. Next base: position 51,122 of record PVKN010001251.1, on the reverse strand, counting down.
ATTCGACAAAGTGCATGTGAATTGATCCATTCACTATGAAGACCACAGTCAGGCAACATTCATGGTGGTGATAGAAAGGCAGGCACTCAGCCGGGAGGGGCCATGGCACTGGCAGGAAGGAGGCAGAAAAGAGAGGGGACCTTCCGGGAGCTGGTGGCTTTCTGTACCTTCCTGTGGCTGGTTGGTGAATAGGTCTACACATGGGTAAAAGGCACCAAGCTGTAGACCAAAGACTGCACTGAACAGTGTTTAACTTATGCCCAAGGATAAAGCAGTAACAATTTAATCTAATAATCTTAATGAGCTGTAGTTTTTACTCTAGAATTAGACAGCGCTTCATTCTAAAAAGCAGAGTAAGTGTTGTGATGAACGCAAACGATTGTACAGACAGAGAAAGACCTGAAGAAGACAGAAACAAGGGCAGAAAGCACAGTGGTTCTTCCAGAGTTACTTTCCCTTTAAAATGGGGACAGAGAGACCTAACTGATTAGTGAGCAGTAGGTTATTTCAGGCCACGTTTTTGTGTAAGGACTAGGTGGAGAGAACTTCATTGTCATGACAACTGAAATTGGTCTTTTAGGGAACTTGGCCGTCCTCTCTCTAATCCTGATTTTTCCACCATTGATAGGCAGCTTAGTTTCAGCTTGGTGATGTGAAAATTGAGAAGGAGGGACTCCAATTTGAATTTTGGTCTGATATTTTTGAGCTCCATGCAGGAGCTCAGTCCAAAGCAGTGGCCCTATGTAGTTTTTATTTACTAGTTATGTGGTACAGTGCTGCATTGCTTCATGAGCTTCATTTGCTGCATGACTTTGGAGAAGATAGCCACGTTTGTGTTTGTGCTGGAAAGATGGCTATAGCTGAGTTTGTCACCCAGTGTAGTGTTGGCAAATGAAAACAAAATTTTGCCACTTTTGTTTTTGAACCAAATTGTTCAGAAATGAAAACATTTGTGAACCAAGGGACCACTGTGTATGTCAGCTTCTAAAAATCAAAGAAAGAAAGTGGAGAAGTCACTGAAGCAACAAATTCTTCTGATAGTTGCTGAATAGCGTTCCTGCCCTACTGTCCAAGGGATGTGGTTCTAAAGTGACCTTCCCAGAAGGCTGATGGTGGAGCCCTGTGGGGAGCTCTCCTAATTAACTGATGTGTGGATGAGAGCATGCTGCTGCCCAGGCTCAGTGCAGGGCGGGGGGAGAAGGAATGCAGCGAGTGTCTCCTCTTAGGTCGGCAGAGGGTGGTTTTGCTTTTGACTCTCTGCTGACTCAGCTTGCTTTTAATCAGAAATATCAGAAAACACACCTCAGTCTGATATGAACAGCCACAAAATTTGCTCCTCCTTTGAAGGTAATCTTAGGATTTGGCTTCTTGTAGGTCAGCCTAAGTGCTCTGTCTCTGCTCCAAGGCTCATGCTGGAGAGCAGGGCCTCCACCCCAGATGTCAGCTTTCTCCCGTGATGTTACTCTGGGGTCCATGAAAGAGGAGACTGAAGGCTACTGTCAGAAACAGGGAGTGCATAGGTCATAGGACATGGCAGCAGAACAGTGTCTGATGGCATGGGGTGGCTGCCAGGGCAAAGATGTTGCTAAGCTTCTCCACAGCTCCCCAATGTTTGGAAAGACTTGGCAGAAATGAGCTCCTGTATGGGAGAAGCTCATGTGGGCACGAGCTGCTGTGTAAACAATGAGCTAGAACCAAAGTCCCAGCTGCCAAGGGCCATGCTGCAGCCTGCAGCCCAGACAAAGCAGGGTTTGGGGTGGGAACATGCATATGACACTGAAGCCGGGAAATGGACAAGTGCAGCTAACTCACACACACACACACACACACACACACACATTTCTTTCTATAATTTTTTAGTTTTTTAAGTGAGTACAAATTAGAATTAAAACAAAAAATACAAGTGATACAGAATTTCATTTAATGAAATAATTCATTTCATAGTATTTGTTATAAGACATAACAGCCTTATTGAGAAATAAATCACAGATCACATATTCTTTTTTTTTTAAGTTTTTAGTGCAGGATCTACAGGCTCTCACTACACAGATCGGACTTGTAGTGATTCTCCTGTTTTCAGCCTCCCAGGTTCTGAGATTACAGGGCTGTGCCACAACACCCAGTCTCAGTCGCCCTCTCAACATGCCCGGGGGTGGAGCCCACACAGCGCGCTGGGGATGGAATCCTGGTGCCTGTGCCTGCCTAAGCAGACACTTTAGTTCGCTGAGCTATCTGGCCAGTCCTAACATATTATCTTTTCCATGTACATAGCTCGTAATTTTAGTCTGTTCCAGGAGTTGTACAATCATCACCACTAATTTCAGAATGTCTCTTCAGCCAATAAAAGGAAAGGCACACTCAGAAATCACTCCTTGTTCGCTGCTCCTCTTCCTCTCCTCCCTGGCATCTACTTGTCTTCTATTTGTATGCATTTGTCCACTGGGGACATTTCATGATAATGGAATCGTACAGCATGTGACTGCTTATAAGTGACTTCTTTAGTGTAAGATTGTCAAGGTTCATCCACCGTGTAGCACTAATCAATACTTCAGTCCTTTATAATGCCAAGAAATAGTTCCCTACAGTTCATTGTGTTGGAAGAGCGCATGTTTTTATCCACACGGCAGTGGGTAAATATCCTGTCTCTTCCTACTTTGTGGTTGTTGTGAATAATGCTTCAGTGAACATTTATATTCAGGTTAGTATGTACAGTGCTTTTTGTTTTTGTTTTTGTTTTTACTGGGGGTTGAATGTAGGCCTTCACACTGAGCTATGTTCCCAGCTATTTTTAATTTTTTTAGAAAAGTTTTCAGAATAGTGTCTTACTAAGTTCCAACTTGTCCAGGCTGGGCTCAAACTTAGGATTCTCTTGCCTCAGCCTTCCAGAACGCAAGAATTATACGCATGCCCAGCTGGATATAGATTTTCAACTCTCTAATCAAGGTAACTATATTTTTAGCTTTTTGAAGAACTTCCAAAATGTTTCAAAATGACTGTAGATTTTGAAATTCCTCCCAGTAGTATACGAGGATTCATATTTTTCCATACTTTGAACAATTTTTATTGTCTCTTTTTATTTTAGTCACCTTAATGTGTCAGAACTAAGATTTTTTTATGATTTACATTTTCTTAATGATTTCATGTGGTTTGGGGGGCGGTTACTGGATATCAAACTCAGAACCTTGTGCTTGCCAGGCAAGTGTTGTGTCACTGAACTGTATCCTTTGTCCTCCTTAGGGATTTAATTAATTGAGCATCTTTTTTGGTGCATCTTCAGGTTATTTGCATCTTTTTATTTTCTTTTTTTTGTAAAAATGCTCAAATTTCAATTATTGAATTCTAAGAATTCTGTATTTTGCCCCTTAGGTTATGGGTTTGAGGCAGATCTTTTTTTTGAGACAAAGTCTCACTATCCAGATCATTGTTAAGTTGCCCAGGCTGGCATTGTATTTGCCATCCTCCCAGCTCAGCCTCAAGTGCTGGGACTACAATTATTTTATATATTGTGGACATAAGTCCCTTAGCAAAAAAGATATGTGACTATTTGTTCCCATTCTATGGCATTTGCTTTCATGGATGGTGTTCTTGCATACATGAAAGCATTTGTTTTGGATGAAGTACTTTTCCTCTTGTGTCACTTGTACTATTGTGTCATATCTAAGAAATAATGTCTTATTCAACATAATGGTAAGTTATTCTTCAGTTCTTTGTAGAGTTTCAGTTGTTGTGTGTCAGTTTGTGATCTATTTTGAGTTATTGTTTGCATGTGAGATGATGTAGAAGTCAAATGGTGTGTGTGTGTGTGTGTGTGTGTGTGTGTGGCTATTGTTTTTCTATCACCGTGTATGTAAAAAATGCCCTGTTCTTTCATTAGCAAGTCACTTTGTCACATTTGTGAAAATGTATGCATCCCTTGATCTACGCATTTGTCTTTATGAGAACTCTATATTATTTTGATTACTGGAGGTTTAAAGTAAATTTTGAAACCATGAGTTGAGAATTTTCAGACTATTCTTGTTCAAGATTGTTTTAACTACTGTAAGTCTGTAAAACCCATAGGAATTTCAAGGCTCATTTGTCAATTTCTTTCAAAAGGGCAGTGGGGATTTTGGTCAGGGTCATGTTAAATCTGCAGATCAAATTGAGAAATACTGCTACCTTAACAAGATTTCCAATATGAACACGGATATCTTTCCTTTTGTTTATATCTTCTTTAAATGATTCCAACAACAATCTATAGTTCTTAGTATATGTCTTACAGTTTTAAAATTTATGTCTAAATATTTCATTTCTTTTTATGACATTGCCAATTGAAGAGCTTCTTTAATTTCATTTGCAGGCTTTTAGTTTCTGGTATATGAAAAGTTTATTGATTTTCTTATATCATTTCGTACTCTACATAACTATGCACATTTTTTGAAATGCTTTGACTATTACACTCAAGATACATTTCACTGCATGTAAATTTTGCCTTTGAAGAAGTTTTAATATGTGGCTTTATAAAAATTAGTTGGCCTAGCTATCTTTAGAATGTGACTGTTGTAACAGTGGAAACATAAAGGTTTATGTAACTGTATTGACGTGTCATTAAGGAAGGTTCATCTCAGAGCGGAAGGCTAGGTGGTCATCATCCCAGTGCAGTTAATGGTTGTGAATACAAAACAAAAGCCACTCAGGGCTGATGGTCTGATGAGTTAGGACAACTCAATCAGTAACTGTGGTGATGGAGGACAATGAAGTCTCTGACTTGTGCCATGCTGACATAGATATGGTGGAAGTAATCTGGCAAACCAAGAGGCATTTCCGCCCGTCCCCACCCCCAGTTTTCCCTTTTTGTAAAAAAAAAATACTGTGTCTTTGTCAATTGCTTTCTTTTGTCTTTTGGAGACAGGGTCTTGTTATGCAGTTGAGGCTGGCCTTGAATTCATTGTTGTGGCCCAGGCTGGTCTCAACTCACACCGATCCTCCTGCCTCAGCCTTCCAAGTGCTGGGATTACAGGTATGCGCCACCATGCCCAGCGCTCAGTTGCCTACTGAATTTGCATCTGCTGTGATTGCTGAGCACCTGATGCTCAGGCTCTGCCTTCCTTGACGTCACTCACTTCTGCAGCCCCTGAGTGTGAACGCTCTACTACATGGCCAGCACACCCTGCGCCTGAGGCTGCTGCCTAAGAATGGCCAAGAAGAGTCTCAGCTGTGCATCGGCGGGATCAGGCTCTCTCCACAGTGCCTCAAGATGATTTGCAGGCCTGTTCCTTGCCAGACAACCCTACCTCTTCCAGAAAGTCAGTGACATGAGCAAATCTAATGGACACATACTCAGGACCTGCCTAATGTTTTTTTTACAACTTCTAGATTTGTGAGAACATCTTCCAGATGATAGCATCTCAAGTGATTTTAGAGTTTTCCAACCTAGTATTTAAGGAAAATAGACCTCAGAAGAGCAAAGAAACAGGTGGGCCAAGTTCCTGTTCTCATTGATGGAACAGGACATCTTCTGGGCAATTAGGTCCGACGTCAGACCCTACTCCAAGAAAACTGAGTGAAACTAGCTAACATGTATTTGAGACATCTTGCTTATCCTTTATTGTCCTAAGAGTTACTATCATGGAAGTAATCTAGATGTTCTTGAGATGATTACAAACAGTCACCCCCTTCAAGTACAGGTAACAAAAAAAAGTATTAACATGTGTTGAGTGACTGTGTCCCTGGCATTGTCCTGATGCTTTTATACATAGTCTTCAGTTTAATAAAATTTTATGAGATAGTTGTTTTAAAAAATCATCCAGTGTTTCATTAAACTAATTCTGTTTAATGAAATCTAATTATCAGCACATTTTCAAAAGTTAACTATTTTTTCAAAATCTCTAGACGTCCCAAGTCAACTCAATAAATGTATGTTTGCTAAACAGATAAGTAAAACATCATTTGCATGCACTTTCCAATATTTTTTCTTGGAATTGTTTTGAGTCCTGCTTCGAACAGGGTCACTAAGCCATCAAATCTCTTACCCCCTACCCTATCATAATTATCCTCTCTAATTTTCTCACTGAAGGATGAGATGGGGGAACAGTCTCTATCTGTCATCTGAAATCTATTAGAAACTACTTTGGTTAAGCCTTGAATATAAGATGTCACATATCAATTGCACAGCAATGAGTTGACATTTATTTCCTGGCAGTAGCACAAAATACGCAGATTCAGAGAATTGTTTTCTGAATGTAGTTGCAGAAAATACAATATTGGTCTTTGTAGGGATCTGGGAGTTTGGAAGCTAGCTAGCAGTGAAAGCTGTGTGATAAAAATAAGAGTCCGTGTTTTGGAGATTCTGTGGAAGTCTCACCTTCGTGGGTGTGGTGTCTTAGGCAGTCTGTCTTGATGGACTAAAAAGGAAAAGAGAATGCTTTCTCTTCCTTCCAGCAGAGCTGGGCGGAAATAATGAAGGTGTTACTGAGGATCTCTTAAGTATCTCCTTAAAGTTACAGAAAGAAAAATATTGAAGTGCTAAAAGTAGGGCTGAGGAGATAGTTCAGTAGAATAAGTGTTGCCTGGCAAGTGCAAGGTTCTGAATTTGAGCCCTGATACCACCACCAAAACGAAAAGAAAGAAAGAAAGAAAGAAAGAAAGAAAGAAAGAAAGAAAGAAAAAGAAAGAAAGAAAGAAAGAAAGAAAGAAAGAAAGAAAGAAAGAGAGAGAGAGAAGTGAAAGTACCCTTAGTAGACTTGTTTGCAGGCATGGACACTGACTTTGTTTCCAAGCACAACAAGCCTCTGACATCCTTTCTGTGTTGTGTGCCACATACAGGTGGTGTCCACCTTGAGACTTTTCACTGGTGTGACTTGACTTGGGTTCTCTGCGACTCAGTCCAAGCCAAGATGAAGTCAGTTCTCCTGAGGCGATGCACACAGACACAGGCCACTCAGGATGACCGTACTCAGGACCTGCCCAGGAAAGCAGGCCTGTATTCCTTGCTTGGAGAATAGCTGATGTGTCCCACCAGGGCTGCTAAGGAGTGTTGGGTGCATCTGGACAAACAGGCATTCATTGCTGTTGCAGCTTCCCTCACTGGGAACGACTGCTGACGCAGCAACCTCTACCCAACTTAGCTCAGCTTTGCCAACCATGAAACTCGCTTGCTTTTGAAAATGTCACTTAGCCTAAGTGCAGACTCCAACACTGCAGCTGATTGAAACTAAGCTCAAAGGACTTTCCTAGTAAGAGGGACCCGTGATTTATTTCACATATCAGAGATTGATAGCTAGTAGATGTGCTTTTGCAGACTGCCACAGTATCTGGGGGGATGGGCTGGTGTAATGACACCTCAGAGATATCTAAATCTGGAACATAAAATGGGGCAGTGTTTGCATGGGATCTGTGTTAATCTCCTGCTTATTTTAAAAGTATCTCTAGATTACTTCAACCACCTATTAAATACTCATATCACTTCATTTGTGTGGCTTTAAACATGTACTTAGGATACAGAAAATTTTAATTTTAATTTTTGGAAATTTCTGCATTTTTTTCCAAATATGTTTAATTAAAGCTTGGCTGAATCCATATACATACACAACCTACAAATATAGAATGCCAACTATGTTCGTCTTCGGTATTCTTGAAGTAGAACGTAGTAATGCATACATTATAGACGAATGCTTAAACACTTGTTTAAGAAACTTTGTCTTTTTATAGTAATTTGAGATGCACATCATCTGTGTTAACAAGAACAAACTGGGGCTTGTGGGTTAGCTGTTTTTAAGCGCTTGCTTGGGCAAACCCAGTCAGGCACAGGGGACCAAGGTTCAGTCCCCAGCTCTACATACCTGACCAAATCCACCCTGAAGATAGCCTGAGGCAGCCAAAAAAATAATCCTTCTCAACTTTTCACCTAAGCAAGTTCCCATGTTCTTCACCACCTTAGACCTGCCTCACCACATGGTTTTACTCTATAGAAGTCCCTGGAAGACAGAGCTTCCTGGGGGACAATTGGTTTGGCCCCCCTTCAGTCTCTCTCTCTTGGACAGGAGCTTTCTTTCCCCCAATCAATATATTCTGCTCATAAAAAAAGAACAAACCATACAGTACTGCAGAGTGACATCTTAATAAAGTTATCGACAGTCCACCATGCTCTTCCTTCCCAGCTTGGGCCGGGCAGAATGGCTCCCGTAAAGAAGGGTGGTGAGAAGAAGAGGGGCCGCTCTGCTATCAAGGAGGTGGTGACCAGAGAGTGCACAGTCAACGTTCACAAGCACATCCACGGAGTGGGCTTCAAGAGGCACGCCCCTCAGGCGCTGAAGGAGATCTGGAAGTTTGCCACGAAGGAGGTGGGGACACCAGACGTGCGCATCGACACCAGGCTCAACAAAGCTGTCTGGGCCAAAGGAATAAGGAATGTTCCATATCGTATCCGGGTGCGGTTGTCCAGACAACGGGATGAGGATGAAGATTCACCAAACAAGCTGTATACCTTGGTAACCTACGTCCCTGTTACCACGTTAAAAAATCTCCAGGCAGTGAATGTGGATGAGAACTAAAAATAAAGTTACAGAGCTATAAAAAAAAAATGATCTTTGAAAATGTCATTAAAACCTTTAAGTTCAAACTTCCCTTGTCCAAGGGAAAGACTAGTGTCCTTCCAAGACACCCAAAATGCTGTCATTTACTCTCACCTAACTGAACTGAAGGGAAACCTCAGACTTCAGTTCTCCAGCTGTTGAAGCAAAACAAAATTTCAGGCCATAGGTATTATTCCTTGTTGAAGACAATGATTTCAACAGCATGATAAATGTTTATTTGCTGGAAATAAACATCAGCACTTGAATTAAAACCCCAGGAAAAGCATTCTTCTAATTTCTTCATCTCCATTGTAGGGGGGAACAATATTAAAACATACCTCTCCTGTTATTTTTATTCCAGTTAAAGGAAGTGTTTGTACTAACAATACAATAATGCAGGTTCTAATAAGAGGAGTCCCCTCAAAACAGCTCCATGCCTGTGACTACTGGCAATGACTTGCTACTGCCATCTTCTGGAGAGTCCAGTTTGAGCAGTACTGAAGAGAGGACTCTAGAATTTCCTCCATATCATTAGCCTCACCTGCTCACAAAACAAACCCTGCCACATGTAGGGTTCTGGGCGTAGTTGTGGGGACAAGACTTGGCTTCCAGAAGTACACTGAAATCATGAAGGGTCACCCGCCTGATGGAAAGCGTTGTCCCTGCTGTCTCCTCCTTCTCTTTGGCCATTTTAAGTCAGAAATAGATTCAGAGGACTCAGAATTCCCTCCCTGGTGACAAAGGCCTGAAACTGTTTGTTTCCAAGGATAGTAGCTGAAACAAGGGGCTACCCACTGGCCAGCTAGAAAGGAAGCAAGCTTGACAAGGTACCTGGCCAGGGCAGCCTGGGTGTACCTGCCAGGGCAGCTCTTATGGTGTGGGTTTGTTTCACAGAGTCCTTTTGTCAAGTGGCAGTACTTTTGGTGGCTCCCTCCAGTTGTTGACCCAACTTCTGGCTCTTGACTTTGAGCTGTCTCAACTCAGTGATAGTGCAGATGTTGTACTCAGAATCCCCAAGACAACCAATCTTGAAGACTCTAATTGCAGGGTGATTCCTGAAGGCATACCTTCTACCAGCTGAGTTCCCACATAGGAAGATGCAGCAGTGTGAACATGACCTGGAAAGGAACAGAAATGCTTCTTGAGCTACCAGGTCATTAGCTCAAGGTCCAGAAATCAATGACATATGTCAATCCCAGGGACATATGTGAGAGAGGCAGAGTGTGTGAGAATGTGTGTTCTGCTCTCCACCACCACCTCACAAATCTGGCCTCACCACTCTTCTCTCTCTCTCTCTCTCTCTCTCCACACACACACACACACACACACACACACACACACACACACTCTTCTGTCTGAGGTCAAATGCATGTTTTCTTGACTGACACACAAAGAACTTTATAGGAAACTAAAATTTCTCAATAAAGGTATATTCTGAAAATACTTATAAAGGTTAATAGACTGAATAATTAGAGGTAGAGCCTGGGAGAAAGAGCAAGTAGGTGTCTTTTCATGTCCTTTTCCTCTAACCCACATCCATTCCACTGTTGGGAGATCCATGCTGTGCCAGAGGCTCTGCCCCTCATAGAATGCAGGATGTGGTCCAGACCAGGTGCTTGGTTATCTGCAGTTGCATGCTCAGGCACCAGCCCCCCTTTCTTCCATCATTTCCCCCAACAAATATTGAGTGATCGATACTATAACTTGCCAGATGTGAAGTAATATAAGGACCAGAATTCTTGAGGCAATTTAGATGGCAAAAGAAAAATAGACATTTCAGAAGACCCTGGTGAAGGAGAACTTATGGAACCATGTGCTGTGGTTTGCTTGTGATTTGTCCCCACCAAAACACATGTCAAGTCTTAGTCCCAGTGCAGGTGTTGGGCGGGGAGCGGGAGAGGCAATATGTAGCAGGTGTCCTGGCTGGGAAGGGCTCACTCTCAGGAAGGGATTAATGGTGTCTCTTGGGTGTGATTTATCATTCTCAGGGGTGGATCAGTTATATGAGAGCAGGCGTTAGTAGAGTCATCTCCCCATCTCATCTCTTTTGTATACACTCACATTCCTCCTGCTTTCTCACCATGAATGAAAGCAGTCTTAGATTCTTACCAGAAGCAGTCACCTCAGCTTGGCCTTTCCAACTTCCAGTGATGAACCAACATAAAACTCTTCTTTTCAAACGATCCAGTCAGTCTCAAGCATTCTATTATAGCAACAGGAGAGTGACTAATATACCAAGCAACTGATCCTCCCCACCAAAAAAAAATGCTAAGCTGTGAGAAAAGACAGAGTGAAAAAAGTATCTATTGATATCCTAGGTGCTTTTCCATTGCTTGCCACACAACCCTGGAATCCACAACTCCTAAGGAAGGGAGCTTTATTTTAGCTCACAAGTTTTTAGCTCACAAGTCAACAGTCAGCTGGCTACAAGGCGAAAATGGTAGGACAGAGAGGTCTGGAGGAAAGGTGCTCAATCAAGGGAACCAGGAAGCAGAGGGAGCAGGGAGGACCTAGGAGGGAGGTGCACTCTCCGGGCCATGCCCCCAACAGCCCACTGCACCCAGGTGCCAGCTGCTAACAGCAGGTTGCAGCATGTTCTGGTCACCTTCTCAAAGCCCCGTCTCTGAACCCGTTCTAGAGTAAGCCACCAGCTGGTGTAGATGAGGACAAGAGGACAAAGACATCTGGCGGGAGAGGAAAGTCACTTCCCTTCTACCCTTTAATAAAAGACAGACAAAAATGATTTAGAAAAGCAAACAGATTTATGACACAATTATTTTTGGGTCTACACAAGAGAAAACAGACAGGGGCTAGTGAAAGAGCTCAGTGGACTAAAGTGTCTGCTTGGGCAAGCTTAGGCAAAGCACAAGGACCAAGGTTCAATCCCTAGCACCATAAGCCATGGCAGCCCCACTCTCAGAGCAGGCTGAGTTGGCCAGAGTCCAGGTGTAGTGGTGCACATCTGTAATCCCAGCACTTAAAAGGAGGAAAGCAGGAGGTCTGAGCTGCATAGTGTGACCCTGTAGCAGAGAGAGAGAGAGAGAGAGAGAGAGAGAGAGAGAGAGAGAGAGAGAGAGAAACAAGTAAACCTCCAGAGTACCATCACCCCAAAACAGATTAAACTTCAAGGTTAGCATCATCTTTGTTTTTCTGAAACACACAGAGAAGGGAGTGTCTCATTACTAGATTGCCTTTATAGTGATCCACTTATTTACACCCCCCAAGTGCTGGGATTACAGGCCTCTCAGCATGCTCCAGGGGAGGGGTTGGAACAGCAGGCCAGGGGATTGAACCCCTGGCCCCTGCACCTGCTTGCAGGCACTTTAATCCCCTGAGCTATTTAGCCAGCCCTCAGAGTAGTCAGATTTAAGCTAGTGCCCTCCAAGCTGACATAGAGTTTCTAAGGATCTGCCTTCCTTCTCCTCCTGGAGCAGAGAAGAACCATTCTCACAAAGGGAGGCTTCCTGTGTCACTTTCTTTAGCAAAAGGGTAACCTCAGGGTTTCTCTCCTGTGGCCATTTAAAAAAAGTGTCAAATAATCATTATGCCAAAGAGGTTGACTTGGGGGTGCTGTGCTCTGGTTAGGGTCATGTGTTGCCACCCATTACCTGTAATGGAGTTAGAGGTCAGCAAACTTGTTTACGAAGTTTCATGACAGGTTCCATGGACCACACAACCTGTGGACAGTACCTGAGTCAGGCAGTCAGACTAGAAGTGCCAGCTCACCTCACTTTACAAAAGTGAATTAAAGCTGTGGGAGAGAGGGAGGTCAGGGGTAAATATCACACAACGGCTGTCACTAGGGAAATACTGGGGACAAACACTTCCCTCTAAGCCATCAGATGGAGAAATGAGGCCAGAGGGGTGGAAGGGTCCATGAAAGGGTCAGAAAGAGTTCAGGCCCAAACTGGGGCGCTGTCGCAGCTAAGTCTGCCCAGGAAGGCAAAACTGTGAAGTGTCTCCTGAGCATCCCAAAAGCCCGAGGCAGCTTTGTTCTTTGTACCCTCTTTCTGGGACCCCTGCAGAACTTACTTTCTGCCCTTCATTAAGCTTGTGGTAGTCCCAAGTATGGAGAATTCAGTAGAGTTGCACACAGGAATAAATACCCAACTAAATGCCCAAGGTGCCCATGCGCTGAGATCAGAAGAGCCCTCTCTTGTGCTTTCATTGCCCAGTCATCAGGCCTTCCATGATGTTTTCCACGTCTAGGCCTGCTGTGTGCTGACGTCTCAGCTGAGCACCACATCGGCTCCCAGGAAAGGCTACGCTACCTTTCAGCCAGGCGTTGTTCTTCTCCTTCACTTTTGAGGCCCCTCTGCACCCCCTGCTCTGGCATCCCAGGCTGGCCCACTGTGCCCAGTCCTGAGTCAGGCTTCACAGACTCTGTGTTTCTGTCACTGTGAGCAGTGCCAGCTGAATGCCTGAGGAGTCCCACCCACCGTGAGGGCGACTGCACTAGCCTGTGTCTCCACAGGCTACACGGCCTCCTGTTATAGTGGAGCCGACACCCAGCTCCCTGTCACCCTGCATGGAGGAACAGATTTCCTGGAGCAACTGCACACAGCTCAGCCTATTTCTGCTGGCTGTAAAGCAGGATTCAGGGCAGCTCCTACCCTGCCACCATCTGGAGACATTTGTCTGAGGGTGACCCTGAATCTCAGCACTAGAAGTCAGCCCCCCATATCCACTGATCCACCTACACTTGCATCAGAAAATATTGGGGGAGTGGGGCTGCATCTATACTGAGTATGCAACCACCTTGTGGTTACTCCTTAAACAATACAGTATAACAGTGAAATATATTGCAGTTATATTCTATTGGGTATCATCTATAAATGAGCTAAAGTATATAAATGTGGGAAGATAGAGCTCCATGGTAGAGCTCTTGTCTAGAATGCGTGAGGACCTGAGTCTCAAGGAAGGACAGAGGGACAGAGGAAGGAAGAAAGGCAGGCAGGCAAGAGGAAAAGAAGAGAGGGAAATAGGAAGAGAGAAAAGGAGGAAGAAAGAGACGGAAGGAAGGAAAGAAAGAAGAAAACAAAAAAATACAGCATCAGAATCTATGGGAGGATGTTCACAGGTTCTCTGAAAATACTGCACCAGTTTATGCGCATGCTGTGAAAACCTAAGGAGTTTGTCATCCATGGGGTGCCTGACCCAATCCCCCGTGGATATCAAGGGGCAGCTATACTTTGATTCTCAGAAGTTTTCCATTCTCAGTTTTGAGTTTCCCAATGATACAAGCTCTATGCCAAAAGGGACCTTTTCAGGAAGACCTCTGCTTCCCTGATGGGGGTCTCATTTCAGCAGAATGTGTTCAGTGCAACTTGTAAGTTTAACAGAGGTATGCGAATGTTAGGCCTGCCTCCAGAAAGCCTCAGGGGCTTCGCCGCCCGCTCACTCAGGAGAAGCAGCCACACAGTGGAAAGGGTCCCAGACGTGGGATTCTAATTCCGCAACAGGTAAGCTCTGTAATGGACTGTGGGGCCTCTCTGGGCCTCTGTCTCATTTGAAAACCAGGAGTTGGATTAGATTTTCTCTTAGGTTCATTTCTTCTGGCTCTGTCTTACTGGAATCTTTATGAGGTGTGCTTTAGCAATTAAGAACCTATGTGCTCTAATTTGCCATTGTTGCTGTGACATCACTAACGGAAACACAATCCCCTCAGACTGTCTTTACAGATGGCCTTGTGTTTTAGGGAGCTGTCAAAACAGTCCCTGCAGTCACTTACAGACAGCTTCACCTCTTCTGTGAGATTGTGATGTTCTGTGTCGCATTTCAGTGCTGCAGGAACTCTATTTTTATTTATTAGCCCCATGCAGTGTAGTAAAGTCTGTGGTGGGGAAGCCTCAGATCTGAGGATTGAGTAAGCATTTCTCCCATGTTTCATCTTCTCAGACTCTTCATAAAGGTTCTGAAAGGTGATTTTCAAGAATATAAATCAACCTCACAAGGAAAGGGGGGTCTTCCCAACTCTAAATGAGGAAAGACATTAGCACAGACCACACCCAGAATCGCACTGAGGTGAGTCCAGGGGCCAGGCTGTGACGAGAACGGTGTTGCCCAGCAGAGGTCACAAGAGCGCTACCCCCTTCATGTAGTCTTCTGGTTCCCAGGTGGGGCCCAGGCAGAGGGACCCAAGTTGGCCAGGCTGGCATTCTGGACTCACAGCTTCTGGGACAAGCACCTGCAGCACCCCTCAGAAAATCTGGCTGGTCTATGCCTTACGTACTTTAAATGCAAAAGGAAAGAACACACACACACATACACACACACACACACACACACACACACACACACACACGGTGCACAGCTCTTGTGATGAATTGCCCCTTTCTTCACTTCATGGACACTTGTTTGCTCAACACTGGCTCTGGGATTAGATAGAGCCATAGAACATGGCCACCACCACAAAGAAGACAGTGTCACCTGAAGGACACTGCTCACTCCAGACTCTGCACTGCAGATGGCTTCTTGTCTGCACCCAAAGGCCTGAGGCTGTCTGCTCCCTAAGCCCTAACGTGCCTCTCTAGGAAACAATTGGGATCGGAGTCCCCTGCCAACATCTGGTTCCCCCTCTCCCCACTCCACTAGGAACCTCTGCTCCAGCACTTCTGGCAGATGAAGGCAAAGAAGAGAGCCCCTATGAGCCCAACAGGTCACCACCACTGAGCCAGCACTCAGAGGACATGAGGGAAAGGAGGGGAAGGAGCACGGGGGAACCTGCCCACTGCGCATGCACGCTGTTACCCCGCCCAGTTTGTATCAGGAGCATGCAGGTGACGGTTAGGAGAGGGGTCAGATTCCTTGGGTTCACCCTGAGGGACACCCTGAATGTTTGAGGGTCGCCTGTCCCAGGTTGTGATTGCTGGACAGGGATTGGCGAGGCTGAGGAAGGCTGAGGAGACCAGCAGAACCCACACTGCACATGGAGCTATGGCGCTGCACGAAGACAGGCGCTGCTCTGCTTCCTGCATTTGTGAAGTGGACACGAAACTTGTTTTACTTCTTGGAAGTGACTGGAATCCACGGACAGGCATTCCTTGTATGCTGTAGATTCTCAATAAATGTCCTGGGTAAAGAAGTAACTGGGCACTTGGCAGATTAAAAACATGGTAAATTGACACAGCAGATTTATGTTAAATGCTAGGAAACCCAGAAGTAAAAGCGATGGTTTCCATCCTAGTTCAGGAAGATTTCCTACGGAAGAGATGGCATTTTAGGTCAGGTCCTGAAGGATGAATAGAAGCTCATCTGTTGAATAATGGCAGGACAGGCCCAGGTAACAGGAACAACACTGACAGAGCCATGGCCAAGTAGGTAACAGGGCTTAAAGATGGGTGAGAAGTTTGATGTCACCAGGACATAAGATATGAGGTAAGGAGCTGTCAGGTAACATTGAAGAGGTTACATTTTCAGTGAGAGATTTGGACTTTCTTTTCTATAAAAGCTAGAAGCCAACTAAAGGTTTATAAACCAATAAGCATCTTTAAAATTTATTTTAAGGAGAATTATTCTAGTAGCAATGTAGGATGAAATCAAAAGCAGAGGCTCCGGTGAGAAGGAAACTGATGAAAACGCTGCTGCCTTGGCAAGACGCTAGGGTTCCAGTCAGGAGCAGACCGGGGACACCAGGTTCTGCTGACAAGCTGGTCATGAAGGAGAAAGAAGAGTGGAAGTAGAAGGCTTTCTTGAGGAGAAGCTGAGCTGCGGTATTAGTCAGGTGGATCTGAAATGCTTCAGGGACACTCTGAATGAATGCATCCGGTCGCTCTCCTCTCAGACCCTGGATGTGAGGCACTGCCTCGGAGACCGGGACAGAGGATTGTGCTGACGCCATCAAATGAGGGTCAGAGGCTTAGAAAGAATGTGAGAAGGGGAAAGGGAGGCGCGGCCAGGCCCCAAGCAGCTGGACAGGCTGAAGAAGGGAATGTTGTCCCCAAGGTTTAGAGAATCAAGACAAAGAGGAGAAGATGGAAGATGTGGGGATATCTGGAACAACAGACTACGTAGAAAAGGAAACTCCCTAACTCCTGCCCGAGGAGGCAGGCTAGCAGGCCAGGGAGTCCTCTGCATCCCACAGGAGGGGCCTCCAGCCTCACAGGCGGCCGGTTTACCGCTGCCTTCGCTCGCGGGTCCTCAGTGCTTGCACGGAGTTAGAGGAGCCACAGCGTTCTGAGCGGATTTCATGCGCACTGCCCAGGAGAATGCGAGGACACTTACTTCTCAGGCCCGTGTTGAATATGCTGACGTGGACGGTGGACATCTGCGCTTTCCCTAAGGACAGCCTTCCCCTCCTATGCTCCAGTCTTCCCTCCTTCCTCACTTCTTCTGTCCCTGCCTCGCTGCCTGTCTCCCTTCCTTCCTCCTTGCCTTCCTTTATTTCTTTGCACTGGGAATTGAACCCAAGACTGATACACTGAGCTGCATCCCTGGCCGTCTTGAAATTTGCAATTCTCCTGCTTCTACCTCCCCAAATACTGGGATTATAAGAAGGAAGTTCCGTAAAATCTTTCTCTGAACCTTCAGCAGACAGAATCCTTCCCCCAAAACATCACAGCATTTATTGTCCTAACAGTCCCTTGATTCATATTGCTTGCTGACTGTTTCTGTTGCCTTTTTTGTTAGTGAATGCTTTATGTTCTACTCTGACTGGAATCTAAGTCTACCTGATGAAACACCTAGCATATGGGCTTGAATCAGAAATGGATTCAACTAAACAGCTGTCCTGGCCATATGCACAGCTGGGCACCACTGGGAGTCTTCTAAAGATGGAGCTGGGTGGTCTGGTGACTTAGATGACTCCCACGCAGCACGTCTCTTAGTCCATTGCAAAACTGCCAGCCTCCTTCTGGGGTTTCAGCCGATCTCTTCACCAAAATCACAGAGCAAGAAAATCAATTTAAGTATGCCTTATGCTTGGGTAATCTGTATACAGTGCTTGCCTGGGACTCTGAGGATCTCACTGACATTCTTTACATATTCTAATGTAATTAATATTTGAATGCCCTGAATTTGTTAGCCAAGTTGGAAGACTTCATCACTCTTTATGTTGGGAACAAGTAAAGGAGGTCAAAAAAAGAAAGAGAGGAGAATGGGAGTAGCGATTACAAAGCACTCTACAAGAAAGGCCACACTGTGGTTGTCATCTTGGCTTGGGTTTCTGAGCTTAGTTTTCCACAAGGGCTGTTTGTTGCTAGATGTTTTGCAAACAGGAGGGATGCTCAGGGTTGCCTCAGCTCTGCTGCTTCACTAATAGCAAGAACTGTTGGAGAACAAGTCTTGCCCAACTCCAGAAATTCCCTGTTTAATTATATTCATTAAAGCGATGCATGTTTAGAGCTTTACAAATAGCTCAGTGTTTCTGTTGTACCTGAGCTCTGAAAAATTTTTAGTGGCAAGGAAAGGAAATTCAATTGAATCTAGGCCATTCAACGCAAACTCTTAAAAGAAGAAGTTAGGCCAAAGGGATCCCAAAATGTTACCTTTATTATAGGTGAAGTTATTACTGAAGAAGGTGGCTTTTGCTTTTGGAATGTGTGTTATGCCTGACCCCAGAGAGAGAGAGAGAGAGAGAGAGAGAGAGAGAGAGCCACAGCCACCATGTGCTGGCCCCAGAGAACTGTTCTCCTGGGCAGCTTAGATGAGCCACGATGGAACATGATCTTCCTCCAAGAAGCCAGGCATCAAAGAGAGAGGACAAAGTGATGGCTGTCATTCCAACTCACCTGCTAGAACCTTCTGTGGCATCAGTGTGTTCCCCAGAAGAACATGCATAGAGTCTAATTCCTCAGTGCAACAGTGTTGGGAAGGCAGGTGAGAAATGTTTGGGCTATAGGAAGGGAGTCCTCATGGATGGATGAATGCCTTTCTCCAGCGAGTTCTCTGTCTTGTGGAAGCAGAGTGGCTACCCTGAGAGCAAGTTGCCTAAGGCTGCCCCTCTTGCACTTTCTCCCTCTCCTGCATGCACCTGCTTGCTTTCTTGCTCCCTGCCATGTGTTGAGGCAGCATGAAGTCCTCTCTGGATGTGGCCCCTGATCTTGGACTTCCTAATCTCCAGAACTATGGAACAAAATAAACTCTTTCCTTTGTAAATTACCTGCTTCTAGGACTTGTGTTATAGCAACAGAAAGCAAACTAAGACAGGAGCTGAGCAGTTGTTAGAGCTTTTATTAACATGACTCCACAAAGAAAGCAGCATAACCAATAACCAATCAGCCCTTTTCCTTTGTGGTAAGAGATGGATAGAGGTATGAAGGGACAAAGACCAGGTGGGTGATTCTGACTGAGTGGATTTCTTTAGAAAACATTCGTCTTTTTACATGAATTAAAAATGAGCTGTTCCATAAAGAAGAGTGTCTTAAGTTAGTTTTTACTCATTGCTAGGACAAAATACCCAACACCCAAAATGAAAGAAGCAAAAGTTTATTTAGCTTACAGTTAGTGGAGGTTTCAGTCCATAGTCCACTAGCTCTAAGACAGACTGGCCCATGGAAGAGTGCAGCAGTTCATGGCAGGAGAAAACAGCAAAAGCACAGGGAGAAACAGCAAGTGCAGCATCTAGCCTGCCTGCCTGCCTGCCTGCCTGCCATCCTTCCTTCTTTCCTTTCCTTCCTTCCTTCCTTCCTTCCTTCCTTCCTTCCTTCCTTCCATGCTGACTGAAGACTGGAGCTCTTCCAAGGAAGTGATGGGCAGAATCCTTCCTCATTTCCCCTTTATGACCCTTTTACACTGAGTCACTCTAGGGCAGGCCTTCCACATCCTAGGGTAGGCCCTCCATATCCTAGGGCAGGCCCTCCATATCCTAGGGTAGGCCCTCCATGCCCCAGGGAGGGACCTCCATGCTCTAGGACATGGAGTCACTGAGCAGAGCCAGCCAAGCTTCTAGCTTTTCCAGTTGACACAGTATATCAACTATCACAAAGAAGGTTGGATTTGAGCTCCTGATAAGCATCCTAGAGACTACATGGTACAAGTTACGGGGAGATGGGACCTGGACTTAGAGGGAGGCAGAGGAGCTGAGTGGGGAGGATTTCAGACTGAGCAGCTGAGTTTCTGCTTTCACTCCACTCTCATGGAGGACCGGGAGGGTGTGGCAGTAAAGAGCGATTCCCTTAATCTCTTGGGCCCACAGTTCTCACATCTGAGTGTGTTAAATACACAGATTACTTTAAGGCAATTATCTCACCATGTGAATGTATAGCAAAATACTAGCTTATACACCTACTGTATCATTTGTCTCCTATAAAATACACGTAGAAATTTAAGAGATGCTTGGGCCTTAAGATGGATTAATGCAGGTCTCCTGAGGAAGAGGAGTTGCAACAAATTGTCTCTTTCCTCTTTGCCATTTGCTCCTATGTCATGCTATAATGAAGCAGCTGGCCCTCACCATAAGCCAACCAGTGCTCACACCAAACTCTTGGACTTTCTAAGTTCCAGAACTGTGAGCTAATGCAAAGCTGTTTTCTTTGTAAATTACCTAGTCCTGGTTATCTAGGTAATAGCAGAAAATAAACCAAAACAGCACCTGTAAAATGAACAATTTATGTCAGTTATGCATCAGTAAAGAAAAATAAGCAAGGATTATTTTTCAAAAGCAGATTTTCGAGTTTCACCCTAGAGATACTGATTTCATGGTCAAGGGCAGAGATTGGGAACTTGAGCTTCACTTAAGTGGTCCTTGTATGGTTCTGATGTGGATGACCTGTGGACTATTGTGATTGTTTAGATCTGAAACATCCCCTGATGTCTCTTGTTGCAGAGATGGTGCTTTTAGAGGGTGATTGGATTATGGGGTGCCATACCCATCAGTGGACTGATCCCCTTCTGGTGGTTAGGGGTTTGGGACTGGCTAGGAGGGGTGTCACTAGTGGTGTGACCTGGAGGAGTATATTCTTGCCCCTGGCTCTTTCCTCTCTCTCCATTTCTCCTGCCATGAGATAAGGAGCTTCCTTCACCCTGTCTTTCCACCATGATGTTTGTGCTGCGAGCCGTATGACCATGGTTACCATGGACTAAACCCTCTGCAATTACACGCCAAAATAAACCTCCCTTCCTTTAATTTTCAGGTGTCATATATTTTGTCTTAGTAATGGAAAAAAGACAAATATAATCATGACATTAGAAAAACTATGATTCTGCTGTAAGTTAACAGGATAATTCTTTCCCTCTGTTCCTCTAGGGGGTCTGAGTGGTCAGCAAATGCAGCAAGGTATGAAATCACTTTGCAGCTTAGTGATGCTGTGCAACTGCTAGATCTGCTAGACAGCTCTGTGAGCAGAGCTCTCACTACTTACACAACTTAGACAATCTTTTGTATTCCCTGCTAAAATGGTCTAGATTACTCAGGAGGGGTATAGCATATTTGGACAGGAAGTCTTTCATGAATTCTATGTCACACTTTGCATTCTGATTTCCACCATCTTCTTTAAATGATTTTCTTCTCACTTTTTCCCAAGGGTTGAGGACTACAAATTATAGATTGACATAGCATCTCTCGGAGGTGCTCCTCACCCTGCCATGTGGGCTGGTTTTGGAAGGTGGAAATCTGGTTTCCTCTCTGCCATCACCATTGCAGAGATCTTGACAGTCGGTGAAGTTACAAGATTCACAGAAAAGTCTGTTGAGAACAATATAGGAACACTGTATCCAGATGTTAACACTGTATCCAGATGTTCATCCATGTGAGGATGAACCTTTTTTTTTTTTTTGCAGGACAGGGGTTCGAACTCATGACCTTGCTCTTGCCAGGCAGGCACTTATGCCATGGAGCTATCTCCCCAGCCCCATGAAGACAAATCTTAACTGATTTCCTTTATTATGTTAAACTTGCCCATTCAACCCGGTGCCCCATCCCCAACTCTACCCACCATTACATGGGGTAATAAAATAGTGGCTAGATGGAAATTCTGGGTCCTTGTCTCCAGAGGACATAGATTATCCCAGAGCCCTATTTTCTTACATTTCCGGTCTTTTTTTTTTTTCTTGCTGGTACAGTAACCCCCACAAGGAGATTAAGGACTCACTGCCAAGAGGTGGGATGGAGCGGGTGTGGGTTAGGGGTAGGGGTGGGATCCCGGATAACAGGCACCATGGAAAAGGGCATTAATACCAAAGTCCCAGGCTTCCTTGAGCTTCCAGTTTCCTGTGGTGCTTCAGTCAACCTGGACCTGGTCCCACTGCACTTGTGTGACAGATTCTCTTTGAACTTCTCCACTGCCAGTCTTGTCATGGAAACAGTCACACACACACACACACACACACACACACACACACACACACACCAGAGAGTTGTCAGTAGCAGGTCTGCAACAGATTTGGGACATCACAGCTTTGCAGAGGGTTCTCTGAGGCTTTACACTAGCCCAAGGAGTAACTGTGCCTTTGGCTGGGACTGCTTTTTCTTGGGTTTGCAGGTCTAGGCTCATTGCCCTGGGCTTTCCCACCCAGGCTGCCCTCCCTGTTCTGTCCCTCAGCTCAGGACAAGGGGCTCCCCCTCCAGGTTGGCCTTCTCAGAGGCTCTACCCAAGAGGCTACTGGGGGAGTGGGGTTCATCCAGCGCTCACTTCCTCCCCACACAGGACATGTGCCCTTCTGGGCCTCATGAATTCTTCTCCTTTTCTCTATTTCAATACGAATTGCTGTGCCACTTCATCTGCTCTGGACTGACACACACTGAACAGGTGGAAATAATGTGAACCAGTGAATAAATGATAGACATAGATAGGAGGAGAGAACGACAAAATGATAGCTGATTCCTGAGTTATACAGAGTTAGGGTGGAATTGAAATAGGAAAGACACCCTCACGGGCAGGGGACAGGGACTTTCAGGTCCAACTTCACAACCCACTACCCACTAAAGGTGAAGACTCGCTTCTCTTCTGAGCAATGTATGGACTGTCCCCTCCCTCACCCCCAGCTCTCACTGCAAGGACCAGCTGCACCATAACAGCAGGGGGGACACCAGGATTCCCCAGTAGGTGAAAAATGGCTACCAATCCTTCTCTTCCACTAGGCAAAACTTCCCTAAAGCACGAGGCTGTGATTACCACCCCATGGGACGCTATCGGCAACCCCTCACCTTAGTGAATCCCTAAGCGCTGGTCCCTTTCTTCTGTTTCTGGGCTGAGCTGAGCATCACAGCTGTGCTTCCTTCAGATTTTTGTCCCCTCAAGCTGAAATCCTTTCCTTCTCAGTTAAAGCTTTTGCCACCAACTTTCTTCTGTTGCTTCTGTTTTCATTTCTACATCATGAAAGCAAATTCCTGCGCACATCCTGCATCTGCATGGAACAAGAGCTGCACTCCAAAGCTGCCTGTGCCCTGTAAGCAACACCACAGCTACTCACATGGGAGCCGTGGAAGACTGGGGAACACCACCATGCTTTAAGTTGCTGTCATTCTCTCATTTTAAAATATAAATTCAGAGTTTATTTTTATTTTAATGATATGAATGTTAAAAATTGTCCAAGATCACCTTTATCTACATATAATAAATGTATAGATTACCCAGCTCTGATCATTGCATGTTGTATACATGTATTACACAGTGTAACCCATAAGTATACACACTTGATAATTGTCAAGTAAACATAAAAATATATTATAAAATAATAACACAGTTGAGGCTGGAGAAATAGCTTGGCAGTCTAAACACCTGCCTTGGAAGCACAAGGACCTGGGTTCAGTCCCCAGCACTGCATGCTGTGCCAGTCACAGAGCCCTGAGTACACCATGCAGGCCACAAAACTGAGTGTTGTGGCGCACACCTGTAATCCCAGAACTGGAGAGGCTGAGACAGGAGGATCACTATGAGTGTAAGCTGCATAGTGAGACCAGGTACCAAGTAGATAGCTAAATAAAAACATTTTAAAAATAGTAATAATACAGTCATCCCTGGCTCTGGAGCCCTTTTAACTACCAAAATGCACATATAAAGTCTTTCATATAAAGTCATGTAATAGTCACACACAACCTATACATGTCTCATATACTTTAAATCAGTGCTAGGTGGCCCACAGTACCTAATACAATATAAATGTGACAGAAGTAGTTGCTATTCTCCACTGTTTACTAAAAGGTCTCCCAAAAGACAGAAGCAAATTCTTTTTCCAAATACTTTTGGCTAGCAATTGCCTGAACCGCATGGGTATGGAACTCACAGATAGGTAGAATCAACTGTTCTTCACCCTGCTACACCGTGTTTGCGAAGCTTGCAAGCAGGTTAGTTGGTGGCAATCTCCAGAGAACCTGGAGCCCAAAGAGTTGTGGCATCGTGTCATATGTTAATAGGATCTATGTGAGTTGGGCATCTTGGAGCAAAACTCAGATCACTGGTGTAGTGTGCAAGTGCGCTGCACCTATTTCCTGGTTGTGCGTTCGTTAAAGCTGTAGGGGTGGGGGGAGGACCTAGGAGGGTGAGGGTGATAGGATTCTCCAGGAATAAGCCGCCTTTGCTTTTGGGAGGTCACTGTCTCAGAAGAAAGGCAGACAAATCAATGGGCAAACGCAATATCCCACAGCAGAAGGTTCTGTTTTGCCATATTTATGCTGGAAAAAAATTGCTCTCCTGGCAGTGTCTATGATGACCTGAGGCTGGAAAACAGCTTTAAAAACTTGCAAGAACACTCCCAGGGGAGCAGGCGTCTTCCTAAGCCACGGAAAGCAGAGGAGGCTAAGAGAACTGACAGCAAGAGCCGGAGAGGCTGTCCTCCAGTGCCCGCGTCCTCCAGTGCCGTCATGTTCTTTAGCTCCTTTTTCCCTGGGCTGGGTCTGAGTATTCCCATTAGGAACTTAAGCCCTCTCTTGTAACAAGGTCACTGACTCCTGAAGTGGAAAAAAAAAAAAGCTTTCCTGAGAAGGGTTTGTTGGGCAGAGAAGGGTGTGTCAGGCTGCACTCAAGAATGGAGTGTAGGCATCCAGGGGAATGAGGCGTATTGCAGTTAGGAACAGGGAACATTTACACCTCTTTCCTTTGAGGGGTGGAGAAGCCCTTGAAGAGGTCCCCTTCCTCCAGGCTACTAGCCCATTCTGCAGGTACGGGTGGGTTTTAAATAGATGATTTGAAATTCTCTGAGTTAACTCAACGTGGTTTTTTAATCTCAGGATCAGGCTTCTGCTCCTTACTTTCTTAAGCCAATTTTTAGACTTGTAGTTACCAAAGAATTTTTGGTGTGACATGCCCAGGGCGCTGTTGCACACCAGCCAATTCCTGGAAGTGGCAATCCTCTCTAATTACAGTTTTCAAAGGTGTGATTTCCTTGTCTTCTTTCTACTTGTCTTTTGTTTCTTCTCTCCTACTTCTCTACATCTGCAGAGTGGCAAAACCCGCGGGTTTGGAAGTGAGAGTGCCGACTCTCGGGTTTCGACCCAGCCCTGCACAACAGTGTGTCAGCCAGTTCCCTTGAGTCCTGGGCCTGAAGGGGCCTGGGCAGCACTGGGCTCAATCTGGAGAGGAGACCTAGTTTAGGTTAGACCCAGTGAGATGGAGAGGGAAGGTGGGCACAGGCGGACAAGTGCTGCCCAGGAAGTGCTGCCCAGAGGGTTGTACAAAGAATGAGCACAGTGTATACTGACCACTTTTTCCCCAGGACCCTTCCTTACAGTCTGAATGCACTTCCCAAGATCTTGTGTGTGGGATGCTTAAGCCCCCAATTTTTGGTCTTTGGGATTAGCTGAAGATGAGGCTGAGAGGGTGGAGATCCTTGAGAGCACTCCTGGCTTTATAAGAAGAGGTCCAAGCTAGGGCCACCCCAACTCCCAGCTCCTCTCCCCTCTGCTCTTGTGCCTCCTGTCATCTGCTACTGGGACTTGCATTTAGTTCCTCATGGAAACTTGGGCTTAACTCTGGAATCCCAAAGAGAAATGGGAAGAAGGGCCTGGCATGTCCTGGACTGTCTCTACCCAACCCCTTGCCTTCCTGCCTTTCACATTAGTGTTCAAACTCATGGATTGATTCAGCATAGAATGTTTTGCTTCTTCATAATATTTTTAAGTGGGCTGGGAAGATAGCTCAGTGGAATAAGTGCTTGCCTGGCAAATGCAAGGTCCTGAATTTGATCCGTGGTACCACCACCACCAGTAATAATAATAATAATAATAATAATAATAATAATAATAATTTTAAGAGCCCACAGTGTTGGCGCATGCCTCTAACACTCTGGGAAGCTTAAGCAGGAGGATCCAAAGTTCAAATCCAGCCTCAGCAACTTAGGAAGACCCTGTCTCAAAATAAAATGAAGCCTGAGGCTTTAAATTAGTATAAAGGCCCTGGATTCAATCCCTAGTGTAAACAAAAGACACAGCACTCTTCCTCACACACATCCTCCCCAGTTTTCCACAGTGCCCACCACTTCCTGAGACGTCTCCACACTCTGCTTCCATCACCCAGTATCATCTTTCCCCGTCATCTCCAGTTCTGCACGTGCTAAGAACAGTCAGTTCTGTGGAGATCCCCACATACCACATCATGCTTTCTCATGAGGGATCAAGCCAACACTGAGCAGGGCACAAGCGGTGCCCACAGGCGGGGCTGTGGAGCGAGGGCGGGGGAGCTACAAGAAGCTGCGCGGAGGCGTCTGCGCAGCCGCTGTAATTGTGGAGCTCTCAGGCAAAGCGCGCTGCAGAGCAAGCTGTGGGGAAATCCCTCTCTGAGAAGGGAGTCTGTGTAGCAGTCCATGGAAACCTGCCACGTTACATCAAGGCGCTGATTTCTTAATAAGCTAATTCAGCTCCTTTCTACTGTAACGTTCTCTCGCCTTCATTCACCATCTGTCCTTTCAAGTATACGTTAGTGGATTCCTTCCAAGACATTCACAGGTTCCCATGTGGGATAAACGTATGCAAAACACTGTGTTGCCAGGAAGACAGCAGCTCCCCACCCTCCGGGGTGCCAATAGGGATGGCGTCCGCCCTGCTCCCAGCTGCTCAGAAGGATGAGCGTTTGTGACTCACCCCGCCCTGTGACAGGAACATCGACTTTCTAAGGAAATAGAGTTGTGCTCTCAGGACAGCCCAACAAAGCTGGTGGCACTGTGATTTACTGCCGGGAAGACTAAGGTTTCCGTCTTCTTCATTTGCCAGTTTGATTCTGGAATACAGTGACAGCAAGGATTTAACATTTTTGGCTACTAAGAACTAAACCCCAAAACAATACTCTATTGAAAGCAAGAGATTATTTTAGACCACTTGAGAGAATTACATATGTATGTTCATATTCATGCCATTTTTCTAATCTAGTGGGAATATACCCAAGAGGAAATTCAGAGCCAGGTTATCATTTTGGGGGATGAAGAAAGACAAATTTTTTAAACATCAAGATGTTCATCGAGCATTAAACATGATCGTGAGATGCTATCATGTCTCTTTGTCTCCTCTATTTCTTCCATCTCCCTTTTATTCTCAAATACAGTTTTTCTTTAATTTGGTACCATTCATGCTCTTTAGCTTTATCTTGGCAAAATTCCTCTTCTGCAGTTATGCATACAGTAGTTCCCCCTTCCCTGTACTTTTGCTACCCATGATTTCAGTTACCTGTAGGCAACCATGGTCCAAAAATATTAAATATTAACCAGGCATTGTGGCACATGCCTGCAATCCCATCACTCTGAAGGCCAAGGCAGGAGGACTGAGTTCAGGGCTAGCCTGGGCTCCCCAGAGAGTTGAAGCCCAGCCCGTTCTACGTAGTGAAACTTGTCTCAAAACAACAACACCACCCCTCCAAAAAAAGAGTGGAAAATTCCAGAAATTATACTCTATCCTGAGTAGTGTGGTACAACCTCATGCCATTGGGCTCCACCCTACCCAGGATGCCATGTCGGTGATCAGATCCGTGTGCCTGTATCACAGTGCTTGTGCTAAGAACCTGTATGGCGTACCCTTCTGCTGCACCACAGTGCCCGCGTTATCACCTCTCTTCATCTCGTCAGGCATTGTATCGTCCCACAGCATCTCAAGCAGGGTGAGTGCGTTACAGTGAGAGACTGTGAAAGAGGCCACGTGTGCGCAGCCTTCACTCTGGTGTGTTGTTAGAATCACTCTATTATTAGTGTTGCTAATCTGCTACTGTGCCTAATTTTTAAATTAAATTTTATCATATAAATATACAAATATAGACAGGCAGACAGACAGACAGGCAGACAGACAGACAGACAGACAGAGAAAAAATGTAGTACAGGTGTTCCCCTGATCTGCAAAGTCCCCAATGGATACCTATACTATGTTTCTTCCTATTACCCATACCTATGATAATGCTGAGGTCATAAAGTAGGAATAGTATGAAGTAAGAAAAAACAATTATGGCGATGTACTGTACAATTGTCAATCATACTAGTCTAGTGCTTCGGTGCTGTAGTTAAGCAAGATAAGAGTGGCTTGAACATGAGCCCTGTGATACCGTCATAGTAGCTCTGAAAAAGTGAGACGGCTGCCAAGTGGCTAAGGGGCAGGTAGCATGTATGGTGTGTTAAAATGACATAAAGGGATGATAATTCACATCCCAAACACAATGTAGTGGCATAGCGTGAGATTTCAAAAATACTACCCATGATGGAACAGCATTTAATTTCAAACTTCTGATTTGTTTATTTCTAGAACTTTCCATTAGGAGGTCTTAGAGCACATCTCTGTGGATGTGAAAAAAATATAGTATTTTCTTTTTCTTTTTCTGGTGCTAAGGATGGGACCCAGATGTACTCTATTAATAAGCCAGGTATCTAGGTCCCTCTCCTTTTGTAAATTTTGAGACAGGGTCACACTAGGTCACTAAGTTGCCCAGGTCAGGCTTGAGTTTTCTGTCTTGCTTCAGCCTCCCAAAGTTCTGGGATTACAGGTGTGTGCCACCATGCCTACCCTGGAAATACCTTTGGATAGCATTGTTTTGTTTTTTTTTTTAATTTTGAGATTTTTTTCATTTGAAAGTAATCTCTTTTATATATATATATATATATATATATATATATATATATATATATATATATCAGCATGTACTTACTTTATTCTAAAAGAAAAAAATGCACAAGAGGAATAGCTTTTATTTTCTTTGCAACTTGTGAAATTGAGTTATTTTCTGTTGATGTAAAATACCAGTAACTCACTTGAAGCCCATGCCACCTTCTGAAAATGCCGTGTAACTACCTATGTGTGTCAAAGCTGTAGCTCACAGTGGCTTCTGGGTCAGCATGGGCTGGGATCTGAGAGCAAGGCCACAGCCTCAGAGGAGGGGCTTTGTAGTTCAAGGCAAGATGTCTGTGTGGCTCCCTGGCACAGCTTGGGCATGATCCCTTAGCCTTCTCTTCTTCCTCTTAAAGGGCTGGTTTGGGCTGACTGGTGGAGAAGGTCCGTTATCTACTGAGTCATGGGAAAGACTGCTGCGGTTGTGTGTAAACTGTGAGGGCTGTAGAAAGTACAGATGTAGGGTGTGGCCAGGCGGCAGGCCACCAGTATCTATGTGAAGGTCACACCAGCTTCATTGTACACTTTGAAGACTTTCTCAATGGCATTGCCATAGGCAGCCATCCTCAGGCCCAAGCCCGGGTTATACTTCATGGCTGTGCCCATGATTTGCCTGGCAGAGTGCTCCATTGTGTAGGCCAAGGTACAGTGCCAATGTCTTTTTCCAATGCCCTTGGTAGCCTGTCCTGGAACTCTGCTGTTGGGATGATAGGAATTGCTCCACCATGCTTCCCGAATTTTCTTTCTCAGCTTTCTTAAAACAGACATGAGCAAGTGGTACTTAGAATCCCTTTCATATTTGAAGGTCAATTGGCCATATCTGACATGGTTTAGTTTCTTCAGCCACTCAAAGTAAGATACCATCACTTCTCTAGCATTCAAGTAGAGATCTGGAATAACCATGATATTCCTCTTCAGGAAGATCTTGTCAGCTTCTGGAGTGGTGGGCCCATTGGCACCTTCAGAGATGATCTTGGCTTTGACTTTGGGTTATCCACTATAATTTCCAAAATCATTAGAGTTCCCACTGCCACCACAGTTACCACTATCAAAATTTTCTCCTTCATCGTAACCATCATATATATCCTCGTCTTCCACCACCACCTTGGTTTCCGTATCCTGTTCTACCATCACCACACCCTTCTCTACTACTTTAATGAGGACCACCGCCATAGTTTCCACTATCACCTCCAAATCCTTTACATCCACATTACCTCCTCTATAACTACCTCTGCTGCCACCTCCACCACTTTAACTTCCTCTTCCACCAAAGATTCCACCATGGCCATAATGGTGGAATCCCTCTATCACCTCCGAAGTTTCCCTCACAATCCATACATAAAGTTGCCAGATCCACCTCTATGGCCACTTTGTATTCCAGCAGACTGTATCTCTTATTTAGAAAGGGCTTTTTTCACTTCACAATTATGCCCATTAATAGTATGGTATTTCTAAACAACAATTTTATCAGCTGTGTCATAATCATCAAAAGTTACAAAAGTAAATCCTCTCTTTTTCCCACTCTGTGTGTCTTCTATAACTTCAATAGTTTCAATCTTGCCATACTTTTCAAAGTAGTTTCTCAAATTATAATCTTCTGTGTCATTTTTAATATCACCAGCAAAAAATTTTCTTCACTGTTAGATGGACCCCAGGCTTTACTGAATCCTCTCTGGAAACAGCTCTCTCTGGTTCCACTACCCACCCATCAACTTTGTGCAGTTGAACACACATTGTTGCATCCACTTACTCTTCAACACAAGAGTAAGTCACAGAACCAGAGCCTCTGGAGCATTTTGTTTGAGGTTCTCTTATTACCACACAATCTGTGAGTGTGCCCAGTTTCTGAAAGTGTTCTCTGAAACTATCATCAGTAGTTTCAAAGCTCAGACCACCAATGAACAGCTTCCTCAACTGCTCTGGCTGCTTTGAATTATGGCCCTCCATTCTGATACTGGACTCACTCTTTCAACTTGAGTTCAATATGGGACCCTGGATAACATTCTGATGCCAGTAGCTTGACTGGCACTGTTCTTGCTTTGATCAAGGATTTCACTTGCTGGCCTGTTGCTTTTTCGTTCTTATTCTGCACTGTTTGAAGCAATTCATAAGGTAACTTATGGTTTATTATCTTAAGTGACATATCGAGTTCATTGCTCTGAGAAAGAGATATTTTCAAATAATAGCGTTTCCAGTGCAAGACTCTTTTTTTCAAATGTCTCATATTTGTACCTAAGTGTTTTAAGCTTACAAGGTAATTTAGTAGGAACAGTAATTTTTAAAAAGTGAGTTATTAATTATACAACTTAAAATTTTGAATAATTTTATAACTGTTTAATTAATATTCTTCCAGGTGTGATCTTGTTGTTACCCACCTTTCCGGTGGCCCCTGTCCCCACCATCTCCGTGCATACCTTCATGGCATGCTGGGGTGCTGGCTCTCTGGCAGCCCTCGCAGGCACCCTGGGAAGCAGGTGCAAGAACAGCTGCTTCACAGCAAGGGACACAGAGTTGCAGCAAGATAAAGAGATGCATATGGGCCACATGGCAAGGGGCAGACCTGAGATCAAAACACAGCCTCCTCTCAGTTTTCCTCCTGGGCCCCATGCCAGGGCTCTGAGCATGGACTTTGGCATCAGATTCCCTGCATTGGAGCCTGGCTTTGCACTGACCACCCAGGAAGGCTTGAGTCAGTTACTC
Organism: Capromys pilorides; assembly: GCA_004027915.1. Lineage (NCBI taxonomy): Eukaryota > Metazoa > Chordata > Mammalia > Rodentia > Capromyidae > Capromys > Capromys pilorides. The sequence goes on along the minus strand of PVKN010001251.1, from coordinate 19,919 downwards.
AACTTCTCTGTACTCCATTTTCTTCACTGCAAAATGAAAGTAATAATAGCTGAAGAATCACCATGAGAATAAAGTAAGTGGACATACATGCACGCAGTCCACAAAGGAGCAGGAAATGCTTTGCAACAGCTTTAATGTGGATACAGCAAGCTGCCATTAGTGATCTGTGTGCCTACACTTAAAAAAAAAAAAACCCACACAATCTCATTCTCTATCTAAATTACAAAAGAAGAAAATTCAGCAATGATCCAGAGTGTTGCTCTTCCTACAACTTCTTCAGACTACTTCAGCACTGGTTTGGGGTTTTTCTCCTATTTGCTGGTGGAAATTGCTTGCAGATAAGAGAAGCACCGCTTACTGCAAGCTCTTACCTCCTGCTGGACCGAGAAGCTCCACGTCTCATCATTAGTCATGAGATAAAGGACAACAGTGGCTTAAATTTCCACTTCAGTCTCCCTGCCCCCACCAAAATTTAAATCTGATAAGGCAGAATGCTAACACATTTCACAGCTCCCATTACATAATTCAAAGAGAGTTTAGAAGCTTGCATTATTTCTCCTAAATTATTCATAGCATAAATCTTTAAAATACTTAAGCTCCTTTCTCCAGCAATCAAAGGCGAGTGCTGATGGAGAATGCTCTGTACAGGACTAAGGAAGACAAGACAGGAGCTGAAGACTGCAGTGGGGACAGGTATTGCTGGAGGGAAGTGATCCGCACAGAGCCCTCTGTGGACTGCCTCCTGTGTACTATAATTTCTAGAACTAGCTTTCCTTTCAGAATCAAGGTTTTCATCAAATAGGATTAAATTGCACAAGTGTTGTTCTCCAGGGAGAGCCTTTAACAAAACACAAGCACAGATATGCAGAAGTGGAAATGTCCTCCCATGACAAATGAAAAGTCGCTTATTAGCAAAACACCGGGGTGCTACTAGAGAGACACTAGTGCAGCTGGCACTAATTCTGGGTGAGGGATGATTCATTGCCATGGTTACTGGTGCCAAAAATATTGCCTTCTGCAGTCAGCATACACAAAGATCTTCTAAAAGGAGCATAAAAAATTAGACCACTGTAAACAATTGGTGAAAACTGCCAGCAGTACAGGGGACTGAACTTACACAACGCTACTCTGAAAGTGCAGAAGAAGCAGGAAGCACCACTGCCGCCCAGGCAAATCCTGCTGAGGGCAAAGGAGGCTCGGGGAAGAAGCCAAAGGCCCGCACTACACATCTTCACCAGGGCACAACAGCATGCAGAAGGTAGGGCAAGCCCTTGTATGACTGGTAACATTTACACAGTCAAGTCCTTGTTTATTACGTGCACGATCAGCTTCAGCAAACAGTTTCAGAAACAACTTGAGAGCACAGCATACATTGCTGCTGGCCCACAGTGATATGTCTTGGCATCAAGATAGGGGTAAAGAAGTTCAAGGTCAAGGTCAGTGGTGGAGTGCTTGTCTGGCATCTGGCATGTGTTGGGTCCATCCTCACGACATTAAATATATATATGTATATGTATATGTATATATATACATATATGTGTGTGTATATATATATATATATATATATATATATAATTTTGCAAAGCTCTTGATTCTTCTCTGCTTCTCTCTGACACACCTCCTCAAAGCTCCCAACAGTAGTCAAGACTGCTATCACTGACTTCTGGGTGTTTTCCAAACATGACAGTATTCTGGTGTTAAAGGGTTGATACTCGACAGCAATTTGATTTACAATAGTTGTAACTTATGATTTTTTTTTTTACTTTATGATGATGGGAAAGCAAAGTGCATTCAGTAGAAGCCATACCTGGAACTGTAAGTTTAGATTTTTCTTCAAGCTAATGCTATGCCATCTGATCTTCCCTTGTGACACCAGGCAGTGTTAGTCACAGATCCCAGGCCCCAGTGCCACAATCACAAGGGGAACAACCAAAACTCTAGTGTGCTGTATTGCTTAGCTATAGGATATGTGGTAGGTTTGGTGGGTTAAATGTATGTTGGACTTAGGATATTTTCAATGTAAGATGAGTTTATTGGGCCATCACCCCACTGAAGGTTAAGGACAATGACTGCGTGAACTGCCAGCTCTCCTAGAGCAGCTAGCCGCTGGGTGAGTCTCTTTGTGCTTGCAGACCTGGCCAGCAAAAGCTGCACCAGACAGGCTGCACCGACAGACTTGCTAGGGTGGTAGCTCCCAGATCCCTCCAGAAGAGACTGTCACAGCAGTCACTAAGCCCTCCTTGTGGAACACAAGCTACACCTCCTTGAGAGCAGCAGGCCTGAGGACTGCTGGTGTTTGCCTGGTCTCTAGAGAAATCCCAACAAATGCCCAAGACCCAGCAATAAAGCAGGCCATCTCCCCCAGGTCTGCCCTCTCCCTCCCAAAGTGAGGCTAGCAGCCCGGTTGAAGCGAATCCCCTGTAAGGACTTTCATTCTTTTGCCTCCAGAGAGTACTGCCTTCTGGTCAATGAAGAAACCTGAGAACAGAGAAATTTGCCAGGTCTGCCTTCCTCAGGAGCAAGTCTGATGGAGCAGGTAGGAGGCTGGGCTTGCAGCCTTCACAGGTGGATAGGAACTCTGCTCTGCTCTGCTCTGCTCTGCTCTGCTCTGCTCTGCTCTGCTCTGCTCTGCTCTGCAGTACTTTGGAGGTATTGTTTCAGCTGCATCACTTGCCTGAGCTTCACTTCCCAGAACTATAAAATGGCAAAATAAATCATCTGCCTCATCAGCTGTGCTGCTGGTAAGTGTGGAATGTCTGGTGACAGGCACATCCTGGTGATGTAGTCACTCCTATTCTCTTAGATCATTATTGCAATCTGGATGGATCAGCCCTCAAGAGCCCACTCCCTGGGTCCACCTTGAGCAGACCTCAACTCAAGCCCCCACCTCCAGTGGCTGAGCCAATTCCATGATGCAATAATTGAAAATGCATGTTTTATTCAAGATTTCAAGAGCATTCAGTGGAGAGAATTCATGATACCAGCACATGATAGAAACAATGGAGTCTTCCACTAGATGTATCAGTTCTTTCCTCCAGAGTTTTCTTACCTGTTATCTCCCCCAACCCTCTCTTCTCCTTTCCTCCTTCCTCAGAAGCTAAGGATCTCAGTGGATACCCTGAGCAGACCAGTCCCTTGCTCACCCTCATACCCCACAATGCAGAATACAGGACTGAGATAGTGGATGCCTGCAAGACCCACAGCTGTGTGGTCCAGAACACTCTCAACTTGGTATAAACAGCTCTCAGGAATTCTCCTCTCCCTTAGAAGGAAAAAAGACAAGCCAATCTCACTATGAGAAATGACTTGAGTCTGGCTCATTTCCAGCTTCTTTGGGGCTGCTGTTTCACTCAGTCAGGGCAGGTTCCATGGCCTCTGACTTCAAGGCCTTAGTCTCCTCATCCTCCCATGCATTACTCCTGGGCTACGTGCTGATGACTTGGGTTTCTGTCTCATCTTGTCCTGGTGTGGTTTCATGAGAATGCCCAGACCGACACCACTGTGCAGTCATCATAGAAGGTGAATTGGAATGTGGGACCCTTGGCATCCTTTGAACAATCAAACAACAGACTCTGTTTCATACGATAATAGAATTCCACCCCTCAGTCTCTCCCCTCACACACACACAGCTTGGGCTGTAGACTGCTTACTTCTCCAGCTGTGCCCTGCTCCCAGCCTGAGGCCTGGATCACACATTCCACCTCTGAGGACTAGGCAGAGGTGAAATAAAAGCTTTTCCAGGCTGCTACTGAGAGTTTGGATCTTGAACTCCCCCACTCACTAGCAGGCAGGTTACCTACTATTGGAGCTTCAGTTGATCTATTCGTTAAATATTCAGAGTATTTTCTTTCTTATAGGATTTTGGTTAAGTCCCAGAATCGAAGAGAGTGATGATATTGTCCTGATTTTAAAAGGTCTGGGTATGCCTCACTATGAGGCTGTAAGAAAACTACTGTCTTCCTCAGAGGCTGGTTCCCATGCCACTTGGAGCCATTTTATTCTTTCTGGTTTGGATGATGGAATTTCACTCTCATCATCATGTGTTTTCTCAAATAAGAAAATAGCAACAAGTAATACTCAGCGGGAACAATTTTGCCAAGTTTCCACTCTCAGCAGACATTTGGCTATGCCTAGAGACAATCAGGGCTCTTATAACTGGTGTGCTACTGGCATTCAGGGAGTGCAGGCCAAGGATGCCGTTAAACATACTGCAATGAACAGGGTGATGCACACAATAGAGGATTGCCCACTGATGGAGATGGTGCCGGCTGAAAACGTTCAAGGAGATCCAGTGGGCTAAGCAGGTCATTTGGTTTCATCCATCTCCTGAGCATGTGTGTGGGATGATGCAGTTCTTCTTGAAATTAAGTGAGGGAAAATCTTGTTGGAGGCAGTCAAAGTGTAAAGTGGCTTATACACAAATTCTCTGAAAAGAATGAAAAACAAGAATTGTTATCAAGATGGTAAGAACCCAGATGATTTTTCCTAAGTCCTTCTATAATGTTATTTAGGCACAAATAAAGAAAAAGAAATTGATAATTCCTGAATGAGATACGAAATTCAGTTGATAGTTTGTTAAACCAGCAAACTAGCACCTGAGGTTCTCCATGGTGTTCGGATTCTCTCTGTACTCAAAGGGGACAAATCTGCCCACACCCAGTGCACTTTGAAAATGCAAGACATAGAATCAAGCTAGAGAGATCACCATTAGAAGAAATCTATTCATGTGGAAATAACTTAGGTAAACCTTTTACATTCATTTAATTTTACTTTGTTCATTAAGCCAGAAAATGACAGAGATTGCCATGAGTGGTTAGATCAACAGAGAAAAAATTTCTAGTTTGATTGGTTTTTCTTTGGGCCAGAAACTATTTTGACCTGCCAAGTCATTAAAACTTGCCAAATCAATGTGTGTATACAAACAGAATCTAAGCAGAACAATAGAGCAGAGGACAAAAAAGCACTTAAAATATTTTCTGCACTGGAGAACAGGTAGCTTCCATAGTAACAAAAGAAAAAATGATGACATTTCTAATGAAATTAAGTAGCTGAACATCGGAAGACATAATTAAAATGAGGTGGAAAAAGACTCCGAACCATAACAAAAAGGTTCTTCTGCCAAGACTATGATGGGACTAAAAAGTGCTATTCATTCCAGGTCATTGAATGAATTAGGCCTTAAAATACTATTAAAGGACTAGTTACTCCCCACATTTCTCGTTAGCTGAACATGAGAGATAGAATAAATGCTTTTAGTCACTGTCAGCACAGTGGAGATAATTTGCATACGATTTGCATATAATCTTTTTTTTCAGGCGGATTATGGCATTCACAAGTCTAATCTTTTTTATTTCAAAGAGAAGGATCCAGTGACTAATAGATTTCTTCCAGATGTATCAGGGTTATATTAGCTGTTTTTGTTCCTGTATCTCAGCACAAGACTATTTAGTATGATTTGTTCTTTTGATTTGGATAATAACACTGTGATCAGGCCAGGGAGCCATGACAATCTCACCTGCAGTCTTTGAAAGGTTAGACAGTGTGGGGTTGAGTTTAGCTCCCCAGGAAAAAATATCAAGTTATGAAATTACAAACTGCATTATTTATGAAAGAGAAATGTATCCTGACATAAATTAATGGCAGAATTCTGTAATGGATTGAACTTATTTAATGAGCTCTCTTGGTCCTGTCTAGTCTCACTGTAATCATCTCCTATTTATTCATTGCTTATTTTATGCTGCATGCTGTAAATGATTCTAGAATGTAGACACGTACAACTAACATGTTACTATGTTATTGGACAAGTACTTTTAGGGACATCTATGCATGGAGAATTTAGAAGGATGCTACATATGTAAATTGTTCTCACTGTGCTTAAATCTCCTTCAAAAATGTGTTTGTAGGGGCCAGGAAGAGAGATCAGTACAATAAGCACTTGGCTGGCAAGTGCAGGGTCCTGAGTTCAATCCCAGTGCCAAAAGAAAGAAAGAAAGAAAGAAAGAAAGAAAGAAAGAAAGAAAGAAAGAAAGAAAGAAAGAAAAATGTGTTTGTAGGGCTGGTGAGATAGCTCAGGGCATAAGTGCTTGCTTAGGTAAGCACAGGGACCAGGGTTCTAACCCCAGTACCACATACTTTGCCAACCCCAGACATGGCCATGGGTATGGTGGTGCATGCCTATAATCCCAGTGCTGAGGAGGCTAAAAACAGGAAGATCACTATGAGTCTGAGCTATGTAGTGAGACCTTGTACCAAATACATAAACAAACAAAAGATGTGTTCATTTATTTCTTTGTTTGTTTGAGATAAGTTCCTCTAGAGAAACCTGTAAGGAGTCATCCAAAATTAGAGTCATTCTTTTTAGATGATCTTTTTTAGGTGGCCTAGAGCAAACATTTCCTATTATAATATCAAATTCTGTACATAGAGGTTTTCCTATCTGCCCTGTTTTTGAACACGCAATGTATGTTTTGGACTTAGTCTTCTCGGGAATGCACCTACCTATCTCTGCACAGGATGATGCCCCTTTCATACGTGAATATGTATAAGTAGCCATAAGACTGGCTCCTTGCTGGCTTTATTCAAGCAGAAGCTGCTTTGGGAGTGATTTCCAGTGCACTTCTTATGTATACAAGTAATAAACCTTTCCTCATTCTTTTATTTCCTGCATGTGCTTATCAGCTCTGCACTCACCAAGGGGCAAATCCATTGCATTCACATACAGCATAGCTGAGGGGTAACGCTAAGGAAAAAAGACTTAAGCCAAAGAGAGATTAGTGCATAAAATACAAGTCACCCAGCACTATAGAGTTTACAGATTGAGCTACAAAATTAGTGCCAAGTTTCTTAGCAGCCCAAGAAAAAGCACACCCCCATAATTACAAGATTCACTTGAGAAAAAAAAAAAGATAAGTGTTCAGAAGCAGGTCTTTTCCTAACTGTGATACAAGAGAAAATTCTCCACTGTCTCATGATGAAAAATTCTCAAAGATTTGTTAGTAACTGTAAAATTTGCTTTCCTACCAATTATTCTCTATATTTTTTGTATTATTTCCAAAATATGTGAGAGTAAGGTACTGATAAAACACTGCCTTAAAAAACAATTACAGCAGTGCATGAGAAATCATGCACAAAAGCATCTGCCATGGCACAATTATATTAGGAAAAAAAAGTATTCACCAGCAGGACAATGGATACATACACTAGACACATTTCTACATTAGAATGAAACAGGAGATCAAAATAAATGAATTAGATCTATGTTGTTGATGTGGACCAATCTCAATAATAGTAAGAACAAATTGGAATGTGGTACATAGTGATTTGATTAATATGAAAGTTTAAATTTCAAATGTTGCTATATAATATCCATAGATATACATTATTAAAAGAAAAAATAGAGCCATTCTAAGTTTGTCTTTTTTAATTGCTCTGATTGGAAATACAAGAATGTAGCAACTCTCAAAACCACAGAAGTTTAGAGAATTCTAGTCTGTTGCATGGTTGGGAAGCAATAATGGGCAGAAAAAAGAAATGAGGTACCAGTGCCAGCCGGATAGCTCAGCAGACTAACGTGCCTGCTTAGGCAGATGCAGGGACTGGGGTTTGATCCCCCATGTGCCGGGCTGGCCCTGCCCCCAGGGACATGCTCAAATGGCCCTCCTCAGGGTTTGGGAGGCTGAAAACAAGAGGATCACTACGAGTCTGATCTGTGTGGGGAAACCCTGTAGACCCTGTAGTAAATACATTTTTTAAAAAGACAGGAATATGAAGGCTATGATACTAGACTCCAGACAGGGAGGCAGAACAGCAGCAAAATTCCACTGTATCTGTAAGACTTTCTTTAAACAAACATATGAAATAAATATGGCAAACCAAGTAGCAGTCTAATCATGGTTATTGGGGCCAGAGGCCCATTATACCCTTCTTTGAACTTTTTGATATATTAAAGATTTTAATATTTAAATAGGAAAAATTAAAATAATGCAAAGGAAGTTGGAGAAAATATCTAGAAAACCATACCTAGAATTCAAACTGCTCTCTCCCCACATGCTGGAAACAGGAGCTTATTAGCTACCATTTCATAGGTGGGGCAAAAACCTGAGAGACACAATTTAATAAGGGAAGGAAACACTTTGGCTCACAGTCTCAGAGGTGTCGATCCATGGTTGGTTACTTTGAAGGCATATACATGATAAGAGGGAATGAGGGAGGAAACACACTCACTTCACAGCAGCCAGGAAGCAGAGAGAGAGGGAAGACCCTAGGTCATGATGTGCCTGCCAGAGGCACATCTCCAGTGACCTGCTGCTCCTGCCTGGGTGCCACGTCTACCAGCCTGTTTAGCTGTGAACTCATCAGTGGGTTAATCCACTGAGAGGTTACCACCTCATAATCCCATCGTGTCCCTCATTCCGCCTCAACCCACTGCAGCACTGGGGATGAAGCCCTCAATACACAATAGACACTTAGGGAGAAGCTTGATAGTTGGATGGTAATAGGAAGATCCTGTATATTCAATGGATACAACTTATGTTTAGACATTGTTATAAAATACCTAAGAAATATAGGGCAACCTGTTATATTAGTCAGAAAATACATATGGTGGCTTAAAGCACATAAGCAAAGAACTAGACTGATTTGCTTCTTAGTCCTTGGTATGCATAATTAACTCCACCTCTATATTTGTGGTTCATAATCTTAAATATCCCATGAGGATTAGTGGAGTCCTCAGTGGTCCAGCTGAGCAACAGGTTCAAATTTTCTTCTGATTCAACTGTAGGTTTGTACTAGAGAAGATTTTGGTTACTCTGGAGAATGAATAAAGAAAAGAACCTGGGGATGAGGAAGAGATCAGAAATTAAGAAACGTTATTGCTGTTATTAAGACTATCCTCCTAAGGGGAGCAACATAAAATTAAAACTGAAAGCAGGTTTCGGGCAGATCACGTGCCAATTCACTGGCGGCCCATCTATTTTAAGTACTGGCTCGGTTACATGTGATTACCATGAGCATATCAAATCAGAGAAGGCACACAGCTCCAAATCCCTCACGGCAGTGCGGCACACACCCCTGCAGAGCACCGCGTTTGTCTCTGGGGACCCATCCAAATCGTTCTGTCGCATTTTTCTCAGAAGGAAATTTGCCTGTGTGAAAACTGAAGAGACCACATCTGCTTCTTGGCTGTGACTTGCGCAGCACTCTGTGGTGCCCCAAACCAGTGCCTTCGGAAGCTAGGAATTTCATGACAGCCATTACATTAGTGCTGACCCAGGGTACCTTAGGTCCTGGCTAGAACTTCTACCGAAAGTGAGTATATTTCTGACATTTCTGCATCCTATCTTCACACTCCAGGGTGGCCATTAAGTGCTTTAAAAAAACTTTTTAAGAAGCCTTTAAAAACCTCAAAATGTTGTTCAGTGGTTCCATAACATATTCATGCCGTTTACTCTAGGGTCCCACCCCATAATCTTCCCTTCATGTTTAACTGTCTTCCTCCTTCTCGAGCTACCCCCCCCCCGCCACACACACACAGGGCTGTCTCAAGCTTTCAGTCAGTCACCTTAAATCCTTCCCATACTTGACTAAGAACGAGGCATGCACTTTGTCCTGAAGCGGTGTGTATCCCTAGTTCACATTTATCGCCTTGCCTGCCCTGAATCCGTTTCATTTTCTTTTTGCTTCTAGGAAATTTGATGTGAGAGTGGATCTACCAGGGAGTTGGGAGATGGCACATGTTGCACAGGCATGGCTCTTCTGTACTCAAAATTCCCTTTTACTTGTTACAATGATAGGATTGGAAGTGACTGTGCATCACAGGAGTGACCAATCAGAGAACTCAGATCCCTGGTCAGATCACTGGCTTCAGGATGAACTTTGAAACCCAAATCAGTCTAGCTCAGTCAATGCCAAAATTTAGGTCTTGGGGATGGAAAGATAGCACAGCAACATAAGCACGTGCCCGGCAAGTACAAGGTCTCAAGTTCGATCCCTAGTACTCTCCCCACCAAATAAAAATCAAAACAAACTTTAGTTCTGACCCCCAGGAGGAATCCTCCTTTTTGTCTCACTGAACAGTACCATGGGACACACATTTGAAGACATCCTGTGGGTGCCTGAGACTGGGGATAGCCCTGAACCCTGTACATGATGTGCTTCTTCTTGTACTAACAAGCCTATCGTAAAGCTTAACTGGTAATAAGATTTTAACAGGTTTAACATGGAACAACAATAACAATACACTGACATAAAAAGTGTTTGAAATTTACCTTCTGAACTGTTTCAGAAATTTTCCATTTAGTATTTGTGAACACTCGTTGATTTCAAGTTACTGAAATTTCAGAAGGCCAAAAACAACAAATAAACAGGTGCTAGTAAGCCACATTTGAAAAGGCTGAGTCCAGCTTTCTAGGGACTGGGCTGTGACACCTGAGCAGCGGAGAAGGAAGGAGGAAAACAAGTTCTGATGGCAGTGGGGTAGGACCGAAGAAATGAAAGAGAGGCAGAGAGGAGACAAAGAAGTTAGGACGGGAAACTGTACCTAAGCAGACTGCAACTCCCAGGACCCAGTCAGCTATTGAAAGCAACCCATGGTGGTGATTTCCTTGGTTAAATTGAGGCTTCTTGGCTGCCAGACTCATAACACTCATAAAATGGGCCTAAAGGAAAAGTGAAAAGAAAGAACTGCATCCTGAGATAAAGGAACTGGTTGAAAGGTCCCAAAGAATGTTTCAATTCCATGTTTAAATTGTATATCTAAGAATGAAAGTGAACTGGACTCCCACCTATAATATGGGCCAGAACCCTGTAACAGGGAGGGCACTCTTTTCTGGGGTCTCCACCCCCTGAAGAGAAGCATGAATGATAAATGTTCTGTGTTCCAGGAAATAAGAAATAAGTCTCTCTGTCTCTGTCTCTCTGTCTCTGTCTCTCTGTCTCTGTCTCTGTCTCTGTCACACACACACACACACACACACACACACACACACACCTGTCTCAGGCCCACATTGTTTCTTTGAGTGTGTGCCCTTCCCCTTTAATTTCTACCTAATGAAAATTGTCCTGTGTCTTACTGATCAGTTCTTGGGAATTCTTTTCCTGACATAGTACTCAGTGAACCTGCAAATCTATTCTGCAGATAAGGTGAGATAGGTCTCTACTTCAGCTTTGGGCCGCTCTCGATAACAGTATCGTCGAGGTTCCTGGGTGCATGCAGCTCTGCTGGAAACAGAAACTGGTTCCTGCGCAAACCCCAGGAACCAGTGCCTTTCCATGTGGTTCCGGCTATCCAAGCAGGGGCCTTTGCACCTGCTGCTGAGAAGGCCACACCTTCCAGCACCCTCTCCATGCTCAGCCCAGGCTGTGCCCAAGGCTCCTGTCTACTCCGCTTGCGGATGGCTGCCCTCCGCTGCACAGGACACAGAGGAGCAGGCAGGCACACAGCCCAGCTCCTCAAGGGCCTCCTCACGCCTGTGCACCCCGCCACTGTTGGAGCATCACACCGCTATCCATGACCTGCCACCGCTGCGAGTTTATAGATGTCTCTCTCTCCCTCTCCCTCTCTCCCCTTCTCTCTTTCTCCCCTCCCCCCCAACACACAGGCAGGAAGAAGTAGCTTTCTTTCTACTAGAAAATCTATCATCCTTTTCTCTCTTCTGCTTGGCACCCTGTTCTGTCAACAGTGTTCTCCACCCATTGTGCGTTCTCCTCCTCTACTCTTTCCTTAGCCCACCACAGTGAGTAGTTGAGTATTCTGCACTCTGTGTCCCTGACTCTACCCAGTGCAGCATCCTACTTCCCAGCATTTCCCTCCTCTTTCACAGCTTGTTCGGCTAATCTCCCCCTCAGAATGGCCTGGCAAGTGCCCCCCTCATAGATCTTGCTGTTCTCATTCAGGTTCTTCCTCCACTTCCCACCCCTTGAGCCAGTGATGTGAAGCCTTTCATGGATCACAAAGCCTGTTGACAAGTTGGCAAAGTCCGAGGCTGGTTTCCCTAGAAACAAGTGCTTTGTGTGGTACTGATCAAGGTTTTCAGTGACAAACTGCAGAGTATGCTCCAGCTGGTTTGAGTAGAAAGGGATTTTCTAAGAGGGTATGTGGCTCGGGTTATAGCGGTCTAGAAGGAACTTGCAGGAACTCCAAGTCATAACCCAGTGAGAGAACTTGCAAATGAAATGGCATCATCCAACTACTGGCACAGAAATGATCTGTCTCTGCTAGAATCTGAGCCAGCAGAGGGGTATCCTGTCCCCACTGTTGCTTTGTAATTCTCTCCCTGGTCAACTCTCCCTGAGGTTTCCCACCTTCAGGTGACCCATTTTCTAATCAAAGTCTCACATCAGCTCATCTTCCTGGCTGAATCCAAATCCTATCCATGGTCCTAACTTCAAAGAAGCATAGAATGTGGTTCCTACCTTTTAACTTCTGCACCCTAAAAGAGGGCTATAATAATCCATAGAATATATAATCATATGCATAGGAAAGCCAAATTCAGAGATCAGAGTTTAAGCCTAGTATTTTATTTTTTTTTTTTTAATTTTATTTATTTATTTATTTGTTTGCTTGTTGTGTTTGTTTGTTTCTTTATTTACTCATTTTGTGGCTGGCTCAGCCTGCCCTGGTGGTGGCGCTGGTGCAGCATGTGGTGCCGGGGATCGAACTGCAGTCCCCGCAGTTGCCTGAGCCCTCCTAAGCAGGCGCTTTAGACCACTGAACCATCTCGCCGGCCCCAAGCCTAGTATTTTAAATGTTAATGTCCCTAAGTGCTTTACAGCACTACAGAGCTCAGAGGGAACTGGGTCAACTCTAGTCATGCATCGCTTAACAATGGGGACAGATTCTGAGAAGTGCATCCACAGACAAATAGCATCATTGTGTGAGCATCCTAAAGTGGACTCACAACAGCCTACTTGGCCCAGGTCCATCCTTCCTCATGGCCTCTGTAAGCAACCCAAAGACCCAGAGATGGGTGAAGCTGCTGCCAGTGGAAGATAGCACACTATTAATAGGAAACATTTTTATAAACTACAATAATTATAAATACTATAGTGTAACAAACAGATGATATAACATAGTCACTAGAATATTTATCAAGTATTACATGCTGTGCATAACTGCATATGCTATTCTTATGCAGCTGGTTGTGCAGTGAGTATGTTTACACCAGTATTGAGATGGTTATGCTAGCCCCAGTCTCCGAGGGTTAATAGACATATCAGGGAAGTGGAAGTGTCTTAGTTACTTTTCTCATTGCTTTGAAACAAAATATCTGACACTCAAAGTGAAAGAGAGAAAGAAAGAAAAGAGAGAAGAAAGAAAGAAAGAAAGAAAGAGAGAAAGATCTATTTAGCTTGCAGTTTGCACAGGTTTCAGTCCATAGTCAGCTAGCTCCAAGGCAGGGCACAATGACAGAGGGACATTGCAGGGGAGAAACAGTCCATGGCAGGCAGAAGGCAACAAGGAACAGGGAATCCAAGACTCTCTTCCTGGTCCTTCTATGTTTTTTTTTTTCTTTTTTGTATAAGGTCTCACTATGCAGCTTGGACTCCTAGTGATCCTCCTGTTGTCAGCCTCCCCAGAGCTGCAATTACAGGCATGCACTAATATTCCCAGTCTTGGTGGTTGGCACAGCACTCCTGGGGATGGAACTGGCTCAGCATGTGGTGCCATGTTCAATCCACATGGATTGAACTGCAGTCCCTGAGCTTGCCTAAGCAGGCATTTAGTTTGCTGAGCTATCTCCCAGGACCTCTGGCTCTTCTATCTTGTCTAGTCTACCCACCCTATAGGTAACATTCACAATCAGTCTGGGACACCCTTAATCCTACCCAGAACATGCTGAATTCATTAGTGAATAATTCAGCACTCACATACCCTTGATCTCAGCATCATACACACCAGATCCAGACACTTACAGAAAAGCCCCACCCATGACCACATGAGGCTTTGGGTGGACATCAAGACATAAGCAATGACAATGAGTTAAAAAGTAGACAGAGGATACATCAGGACAGGGGATGGTAAGAAGTCAACTCAGCCTACACAGACTCTGTGGTCACCAAAGTTGCTGAGAAACCAGAGCTGAAAACAAAAGATCATTAAAGTCAAACCCACTGAGGAAGGAGGTGATCTTCCTGCTCCCAAACTCAAGAACTTTCTCAGATGACAAGGGACAAATGTATGCCTAGAAAAGTCACTAAAGTAACCTCTAGTTACTTCTATTTTATTAGCATAGTACAGATCTGACCCTGAGGTGGAGACTGTAGATGGGAAGAGACAAGTGTTCCACAAAGAAGAATGGTGAAGAGAGTAGACACAGCTGAATCTCTACCTCTACACGTGGTGACATCGAGAGACGCAGCCGTGCTTACTGCTAAATGCCATAACAGCTGCACACCTTTTGGTTTTGTTTGTGTCATCCAGAGTTTTCTGTCTCCTATCGTTTTCTCCTGAGTATAAGAAAAAAGGCTCATTCCTATACTGAGTTATCTCTGTTTTATTCTTCTGAATCTTAAGGACACCCATACAGAATCACCATGAGTATACAAGGAATGTGTGGTACTCTGATGTTACAATAGCTATCGTGTCACTAAGAGACAGGAATTGTTTGTTCCCGTAGCAATCTTACAGAACCACAGTCACATATGTGGTCCACTGCTGCCTGAGACATCATTATGCAGCATATGACATGCATATGTGGCTTGGTAAACAGAATTGCCTTTCCAGCCTAGTACATAATACAGTTATGCGTAGAAGACACACAGTATCAAGGGTACCGGACTTCCCGTGAACTTTCCAAGTAACATGTCTGGGAGAACCATACTAGAAACTTGGGCTTGCTGTCCTTGGGTTTAGCTTGCCCCTCTTGGGATTTCTGAACCCTCCACAGAGAGTTAAACTATCAAGGAGAAAATGTATTCACCCAAGTGGTGATAAAAAATTGAAAACCACTTTGCAAACCCTTCAAACATTTATAACAGTTGAAATTAGGTTTAAATAATCTTACGCTCTTCCTTATCTTCCTTGATGAAAGTTCTTGTAGTGGGACAAATGATTTTGAATCCAATATGACTCTCTGACATGAAATATTTTGCAGTGGGGACACTCCCTCTGCATGTCTCATGTGCGTGGAACAACTGTCTGTCTATCAAAAAGGATCAGAACATGGTAAAGAGAACATACAGACAGGGCCAACTCCTGGCTGCCCATGGCCCCCAGCCTGGCTATGGAGACCTTTTCCATACACATTTCTCTGGGAACTAAGGAGATCTTTCCTAAAAGCACAATCTAAGAAAGACCCAGCTAGAGCGGTGAGCAGGCACTGGAAGAGCAATTATTCAAGGACTCAAAGAGACAGAGTCCCACAAAACTAGAAGGAAACAAGTACAGCTGGTATTGAAATTGGGCAATCAAGCTATGAGAACACAGTATCAATTTTTTAATTCTTTATTTATAGACAACATACTGAAAAGTTTGTGCTGTCTTGTATGGGACTGGTTCAGTCAAGCCTTTCTTTTCACTCTGTCCTGAAATATGGTTTCATCTCTGACACTAGCCACCCAGGGACTGCATAGAGCCCATAAGGCCAAGGGTTACATAACTCTCTCTGTAGATGCCAACTACAGGTTCAGGGACCCACAGGCAACTGACACTTCTGACCAACTGGCTATAAATTCAGGGATTCCCATGGCCCCCATAAGTTTGATAATTCACTAGAATGACTTGGAGAACTGAAGGATCAAGAATAATGATCATTGGCCAGCCAAATAGTTCAATGGATTAAAGGACCTCCAAGTAAGAGCAGGAGCCAGGGCTTTGTTCCCTAGCACTGCCATAAGCTGAGACAGGAATTGAGACTGGGCATGGCGGTGCAGCTGTTGGGAGGCTGTAAACAGGGGGATCACTACAAGTCTGATCGAGAAGTGAGACCCTGAACACTCTGTAGACAGACCCCTCCCTAGAATAAGAAAAGAATAATAATTATAAAGAATTCTGTCTTAGTTACTTTTTACTCGTTTCTGGGACAAATACCCGACACTCAAAATGAAGGAAGGAAAGATTTATTTAGCTCACAGTTGCTGGAGGTTTCAGTCCATATTTGGCTGGCCCCAGGCTGAGTGGAACAGGGCAGAGAGCATCCAGTTCATGGCAGCGGAACAGCAACAAAATGGTGACAGAGGCAACAGACCAACAAGGGCACAGAGAGCAGCAGCCACTGTCTGTCTCTCTGTCTCACTTTATATTATATTTAGGCTCTCTGCCTTAGCCTATCCACCTTAGGCCACACCAATAATCCCAGCCATACTCAGACCGATAACCCCATCAGTACTAAAACACATAATCTCAGTGGATCAAGAGTCAAATAATTCCAGCAGTACTCAGACCCATAGTCCCATCAGTACTAAAACACATAATCCCAGTGGATCATGACTCAAGTCTCAAACTCTAGAAGTCCCCACCCCATGATTGCATGAGGCTTGGGGGAGGACAAGTAGACATAAACTATAACAGATACAAATTAGGAAGAGCCCAATAGACTCAGGGGTCAGTCTGAGAGGATCCCAGGAATAGAGTTTCCAGGCTCTGCCCATGGAATTGGGGGCTATCACCTTCTCAGCATACTGTTGTGGTCACCTAAGAAGGTGTAGTTTTGAGATATTTTACTAGAGTTTCACTAAATAGGCATAGTTGATTAAATTATTGACCATGAGATTTATTTTAGTCAGCTTTCCACTACTATACGAAATCTCTCAGGTAAGTCAAGAAAAATAAGAGAAAATGTTTATTTTGACTCACAGGTTTGTAGGTTTCAGTCTACAGTCAGCTGGTTCTGTTGCTTTTGGGAAGGCAGCAGGTCATGGCATGAGTGTCTGGTGGAGTAACTTCTCACCTTATGGAAGTTAGGAAGCAAAGAGACAGAAGAAGGAGCAACAGTCCCAATATAGCCTTTAAAAACACACCTCCGGTGACCCAACCTCCTCTCATCAGGTTCACCTCTTGAAGGTTTGGCCACCTCCATACCTCAAACAGTGCCTCAGACTGGCAACAGCCTTTAACATACACAATCCCAGGGGACACTTCTTATGGTTGAACTCAATCTCCACCTTCTTTCTCCTCCTTGGAAGTTCGAAGTCAGTGTTCAAGTTGATAACATTTTGCTCCAAATCCAACCCTCTAATTTAGTGGCTGGTCTTTCTAGCATGGTCAGCTCTGTCCTGAGTTAAGTCAGGATGAACACATGTATAGCCAAGGGCCTACCATGAACGGCATGGGCACTGCCACCACTCACCCCACCCCTCAGATTCAGAGGCCCTCAGAAAGCAGAAATAAAGGCTAGACAAAAGCTTTGTCTTACAACAACCCTCAATAATACTTGTTTAACAGTATAAGATATAAACTGCAGGATAGTTCTCTTTGGAAAAGCAAGTATCATGTGGATTTTCCTCCAAACGAGAATAAATGAACTACTGGGAAGAGAATTCGGAGTATGGCTGAAAGCTTCAGAAAACAAAGAACAAAGATGGTAAGGAGAAGAAAAGATTATACAGCAATGGTAACACAAAATACATGTTTAATTAAAAGATGCATGTTCTTGGTCTGGGACCACTACAAACATCTGAGAAAAAAAGCCATGTAAAATTTAACCTTTTAGTTTATTTTATTTGCAGTACTGGGGATTGAACTCAGGACCCTGTGCTTGACAGGCAGGTACTTATTCTGCTGAGCTATCTCCCTGGCCCTCTAAAATTTAACCATTTACTACTATTTAAACAAATAGAGTTTGAAAAATATCACCATCAAAGACTATTACTCTGTTGAATGAAATGGTGAGGTTTTTTGACTTGCTGGTCAACAGGGTTTAGGAAAAATGAAATCTCCCTTACACTCCTCAGGAAGCCATGCGTTGGGAGTCCAGTCACACAGCAGGCGTGGTGTTTGTCTGCAAAACTGAGAAATCAGGGATGTGACCCAGGTCTTCTGCAATGTCATCCCAGGAATGAAAGAGTTCAGAGCTTATTTAAATGCACATTACAATTCTGGAAAGAATAGTAGGAGAAGTAGGAGTTGGTCGATGAGAACACGGTGTCTCCTGGGAGTCATGACGGTGCCAGAAGCCTACAGAAAAAGAGGAGATGATCATCCCTGTATTCTTCTTGCCTGCCAGCTTGAGAGACCTGCTAGAGGAAGGAAGACCAGTGAGGAAAACGTCAAGGGTGCAGGTCATTTTCCTCAAACTGAGAAGCTTATAAAGCTGTCATACCTATATGTGAGTTTTTACCATGTTCAATTTATGAGAAGTAGATAGCTCTCTACAAAAGCGAACATACACTCTTCCTAAGCCTGGAGACCATGGTTGTATCCACTTTATCCACTGTTCAGTAAATAACAATAGCTTTCAAGTGACAGAACATTAATTGTTATTTAGTGTCTGTCCCTTTCCACAAAAACCTTCATTTCCCTCATACAGCGCAGAGGTTTATTGTTAAAAGCCTCAGCAAATACATCAATATTTCATTCAAAGATGTACACCTTCACAATTCTGTATCTCTGAAATTGGCTTTATTTTTCGATAATGGGCATCCTACACTTATAATTGGTAGCATTTTTTCTTTAGGATACATGAAAAAATAACACATCTATAAGCATTTTCAACCAGATGATAGACATTTGCTTAAAATAATGTTGCTAGGCAAATGTTAAACTTTAAAGAAGCTCATTGTACTCAAAGCTTGCGTGTTTCAGGAACATGACAGGCATCAGGTGTCTGAGTAGGGAGTTGCTAAAGGACCTAAAAACTGCACACAGACGTGGATACCTATCACTTCAAAATAACTTGTGTTTCTCCTTCAATTGATTAAAGGAATGAATTCTATTAGTAGGATTTTTAATTGGTAAATCATATTTGCGTTCTTGGAATAAGACCAACTTGATTAAGATGTATCATTAGCTACATAAAATATTAGATTCAATTTTTTCTAATAGGTTTGATAGAAATGTTAAATTCTACAAGAGAGAGGAATCTGTAATTTTCTTTTCTTCCTAACCTCAAACAACACACTGAGCAAGGTTTCCTACACATTTTGTTCTTTTTAAAAAGATCGTGTTAAGGGCTGCGGAGATAGCTTGGTGGTCTAAGTGCCTGCCTGCAAGCTCAAAGAGTTGAGCTCAATCCCTGGTACCACATGCCTGAACTGCATGCTGTGTCGGCCCCAGAAACCAGGCGTGGTGGTGCGTGCTTGTAATCCCAGGAATGGGAAGGCTGAGACAGGGGAATCACTATGAGTCTGAGCTGTGTAGCGAAAGCCTGTACCAAATAAGTAAGTAAGTAAGTAAGTAAGTAAATAAATAAATAAATAAATAAATAAATAAATAAATAAAATCATGTTAGGTGTGGATTGCCTGATCATTAGATTTTTGGTGAAATGTTGGTTCTGCCGTCTGGTTTCAGTGCTTTATTTTGTTTTATTTAAAGAATGAGAGTTTAACTACTAATTCAATGTCTCCTATGTGTTAGAACAGTTTAGATTATTTCTTCTAACGTCACTTTGATTTTATATATATTTATATATTTTGTTTTAAAGTTTATGAGCATAACAATTTACAACACTTTTTCAGTATATTTTTATCTCTACTGTAACCAAAATTATGCCCATTATGAGACCATTGTGAACCCTACTTGTACCTCTTCTTTTTCTTAATAAGTATTATTAGATATTTTTAAAAGAATTGCTATTTAGGGGGCCGGCGAGATGGTTCAGTGGTCTAAAGCGCCTGCTTAGGAGGGCTCAGGCGACTGCGGGGACTGCAGTTCGATCCCCAGCACCACATGCTGCGCCAGCACCACCACCAGGGCAGGCTGAGCTAGCCACAAAATGAATAAGTAAAGAAACAAACAAACACAACAAGCAAACAAATAAATAAA